>PVKU01005059.1:0-131479 GCA_004027475.1 Anoura caudifer
GGTGGGTAGAAAATAGACAGGGGGAGGGCAAGAATAGTGCGGGAAATGTAGAAGCTAAAGAACATGGACATGAACTAAAGGGGGGAATGTGGGTGGGAAGGGATGTGCAGGATGGAGGGCAATGATGGGGGGAAATGGGACAACTGTAATAGCGTAATCAATAAAATATGTTTTTTAAAAAAATAGGCTCTAAGAAATGTAAGTCTATACAGGTTTGTCTGCATATCCTTTCCTTTGCTACCTAACACCATGAAGAGCAGAGAATAAGTTTATGTATTCTATGTTGGTACTATTAATAAAATGTACCAATAAGCATACAGATATAATAATGCAGTAAAGGATCAGAAATGTTCTGTGATGAGTAAACTGTCATTTGTAACCTAATAAAAACATTGAGAGATAGTAATTATGGTTGTGTTAACATCAAGATCTTCACTTGATGACCCTATTTTGCTTTTTAATTAATTTTATAGTCTGATAATTGCTTCAAGTCTTCAGTGAAACTATAATTCTCTGTTTCTTGAACTCCACATGCACCTCCCGCCTCTGTGCTGTTGATTATGTTTTCTCCTCTCCAAGAAGTCTCAGCTCAGGACTCCTCTCTGCCTATCAATCTCATGTGCACCAAACAGTGTGACTACTAATACCAGTAGTAATAGCTTGGATGTCAATTTATGGCACAAACAGTTCCACAATCATTAGAAGTAATTGTATAGACCTGTGTATACTGACATAACTCAGTATAGGAAACCATATCTTTTTAAGTGAAAAATGTTTGGTATGAAAATATCCTAAGAATCCAGAAACATCAAAAGAATATGTGCACCCCTATGTTCATAGCAGCATTATGTACAATAGCCAAGATCTGGAAACAGCCCAAGTGCTCATCAGTAGATGATGAGTGGATAAAAAAACTGTTGTACATTTAAATAATGGAATGCTAAGAGCTCTTACCTTTTGCAACAGCATGGATGGACCTGGAAACTGTTACGCTAAGTGAAATAAGCCAGTCAGTGAAAGACAAATACCATATGATCTCATGTATAGATGGACTGTAATGAACAAAATAAACTAATGAGCAAAGTAGAATCAGAGGCATAGAAACACAGAACAGATTGATAGCTGTTAGGTAGGGTGGGGCGGCGGGGGGGAGACTGCATGAAAGAAGGTGAAGCTATTAGCCAGAGAACATATACGCATGACCCATGGACACAGACGGTGGTGTGGGTATTGCCTGAGGGGGTGTGGTGGGGGCCTTGTGGGGAGGGATGAAGGTGGAAAAATTGGGACAACTGTAATAGCATAAACAATAAAATATAATTAAAAATAATTCTATGGTGTGATGTCCATTTTTTGGAAATGTATACATATTTTTAATTTGTACTCATTCTTTTCATTTAACAGATATTTATTGAGTATCTACTGTGTACCAGCTCTATATCTATGTACATACAAAAACCCTGGAAGGTCATACTCCAATATATATACATAGTGATCGTCTCTGCTTGCTGAGATAACAGGTGACTTCTTTTTACTTGTTTCTTCCTTCATTTACTTGTAATTTATAATTTTTCTACAAAAACCTATAGTATTTATTAATAAGAAACTAATAATATTTTTTAAAAAACACTTTTTCAAAATCCTTACAATGTAATGCTACATACAAAAAAGTAGGTTGAAGCAGTCTAAGATCCTACTCATAAGTAAAATAGAGAGAAAGGAGTAGGGAATCTAGAGAGGAAGAAAGAAAAAAAGAAAAGGAAGAAAAGAGGATGTGAAACTCTAATAATGGCCATTTTGGGGTGGTGGAATTTCTTTTACAATGCCTGTTCTAAAGATTCTACAGTGCGTTGGTTTTAGTTTTAGAATCAGAATTTTTTTTCTTTTTCAAGAGCCAGTCCAAACATGACTTTTCTGTGATGCTGCCTCAGATCCCTGAATTTGACTTTTTCAAACTTTTTACATCCCTTCGTCACATAGCACTCAGTAAATGCATAAATTGAATGGATGCTATTTTCTAAGTGTGGCCTCCACCTTAGTGACAGGTTTCACTCACTTTGTTAACTTTTTCCTATTTTCCAGCTTTCATTTTTAAGAACAAGTTAGGTTTCAGATAGATGATTTCATAACAATTAAAATTTATTCTAGAAAATAAAAAAGAGGCCCTAACCAGTGTGGCTCAGTTGGTTGGAGTGTTGGTCCGTAGACCAAAAGGTCATGGGTTCAGTTCCCAGTCAGATTTGATTCCTGGTGGGGGTGCATGCCAGGAGGCAACCAGGTTGATGTTTCTCTCTCACATCAATGTATTTCTCCCTCTCTCTTCCTTCCTCTCTCTCTAAAAGCAATGAAAAAAATGTCCTCAGGCAAGGATCATAAATAAATAAATAAATAAATAAATAGGACATAACACATAGACAGAGAAAAGACCATTTGATCACAGACACAGTAAGGAGGCATCTCTCTGCAAGCCAAAGAGAGGGGCCTCAGAAGGAAGCTTGGACTTGATCTTGGACTTAATCTTGGACTTCTAGCTTCCAGAACTATGAAAATGAATTTTTTCTTTAAGCCAAAGGGGAAAAAAACATTCTATGTGATTAACTAGTATTGGTATTTGCCTAATACTGGCATAATTTTAGTGGCCAGGACTTCCTGTATTCTTTTTATTCTTTTCCCTTTTTGTCCATTTTTAAATGTCTAGTTTTATGTATATATGTTTATATATGTGTGTGTTATTTGTACAAACATGCACTCCCACATACACTGATATGAAAGTTTAAGTTCAAACAGTAGACTCCCAGTCTATTATTAGTCAACCTTTCCTCTCCTCAGAAAGCCTTGGTTTAGTCACTATTTCCTACCAGTTTGTGAAGGAATAGGACTTCGTAATCCAGACTGGAAATGCCATCACTGAATCAACTTTCTCCCAGCCCTGCGGTGTCACTTCCATGGCCTCTGAGGAAGCCAGGCAGGAGAGAGCCAGGGTGTCAAGACTCTTGGAAATTACCCCATGCAGTCCATTTGTGCAGCTTTCATCAAGGGGGCAAGGGACAAGGTGGTGTTCAGCTGTTTTAATGCATTTCAGCTTTTGCAAAGTAAAGACAGGGTGTAAACATTGCTACTGTGTGAAGGCAATAAAAGCAATTAGAGATGGCCCATCTCCAGAACTACCACCCTGGCCAGAAGAACCAGCCTCAAGCTGCCAGGTTGGCCTTAGACCAGGAGTTCATGGAGCTCTCATCTCCCTGGCTTCCTGCTTCCCAGGAGAGGCTCTGCCCTGCAGGAAGGGTGACGCTCCTGGAGCCTGAGACTCCAGGAAATTAGTATTAGAAAATACTAATGTTGTGGAACTTGTACAGGATCCTGGAACCTGGGAGATTTCATTTTAGGTAGGAGACTGTGAATAAAAAGGAATAACATGTGGCCTGGCTATGGGGAGGGAGAGTGGGGAGGGAGAGAAGAAAATTCTGGAACATGTATAATTGTAGGGTACTTTCTATGGGTCCTGAAAATATTATTAGCAAAATGCTTCTTGACATACACTAGCATGTTCAAATGGGCACATCAAGTGGGTGTTTTGACTCAACTAGATTACAATCATCTTAATGGAATGCAGGATCAGAAAAAAATGTCAAAACGTCATCCAATTACCACTGGAGGTGAAAAAAAAATCTCATCGACATTCTGCTTCAGTCCATGGTCCCCATCGCCTCACTGGGACTCTCCCTGTGAGGCTCCTGCATTATGGAGGCCTTACATTTGAAATTGTGTTTGCCACTCATGCCACCTGCTTTTTGCTGGGTGATGCTGTGTGTTTGAAACTTGTTCCCCTCCTTGTGTACTACTGGGGACCCCCTCAGAAATTTAAATCATAGTCATCTACGTGGGAGGAAATGTGAACTCTGCAAGTCTTTGTCTCTGATGAGGAAATACAGTTTTAGGCGGATTAACCCAAATCCCCTGAGTATGAATTTTTAATTCCCTAATTCCCTGACATAGAGTGATTTCATTGAAGAGATTGATTTAATCTCTTGCAGTTGATGGATAAACTGTTTGCTAAATTTCAAAACACAGATTTGCCATTTGCTACTTGGCCCCTGGGTTGGGTGGTTGATCCTTCATGATGCCATTTATGGCACATTTCCATTTTTATTCAACTGGGATGGCTAACTCAGAGGTGCTTTTGTGGCTCTGGGTACTGCAGTCTGTACCCAGCTACATGTGTGTCGAGTTAACACATTAAAGTAATCCACTTGTTTTCATTTTAAACTCTGTGTTTTATAAAAGGGTGTCTATATTGCCTGCCACTGACATGCTATTGCTACAAAACATGAGCATAAAGATTATGGGACATGACTCATTTTTTTAAAAGATTTTAGTTATTTATTTTAGAGAAAGGGGAAGGGAGGGAGAAAAAGAGGGTGAAAAGCAGCAATGTGGGAAAGAAACATCAATCAGTTGCCTCTCACATGCATCCCAACCAAGGACAGAACCCGAAACCCAGGCACACGCCCTGGAGTCGAACCAGTGACCTTTCACTTTGTGGGAGGACACCCAGCCCACTGGGCCTCACCGGTCAGGGTGGACGTGACTCATTTTACAGCTAAAACTGGAGGGAGATTAATGAAAAGCATACAATTTAGAGCCTTTATAACTTGATGTACAAAGATGGCTTTTAATGTATCAAGTAGCAAGATGTAAAAGTTGCATTATCAGTAAATTAACTATTTGTTCACTTAAACTATTTTGAGTCAATGGTTATATTCATATGCTTAACTGTTTTTCATTGTGTTGTATTTTAGGGGTATCAAGCTTATATTTTTGCTGCTATCCACTTGTAAATACGCTTAGAACAGGAGAATTTGGAAGAATTTTTTGACTACAGGGGCTTTTTAAACATGATGCATTTCAAAAGTGGACTCGAATTAACTGAGTTGCAGAACATGACAGTCCCCGAAGATGATAACATCAGCAATGACTCCAACGATTTCACAGAAGTGGAAAATGGTCAGATAAATAGGTAAGTATTTTTCTACTAACACTTTCTATCTACTAAAAGAAATGTCTCTAAAATATTCTGATTTTCAGTTATTCTCTTGAATTATTCATTACTGAAGTTAGCTCCATTTGAGGATGTAATTTGAATTTCCTATGTGACATCTGTTGGGCATAGTCTGCAATAGAAGATGAAACAAACAAGGAAGTAATGTATTCATTCTTTCAAATCTTTCAATTGAGTCTAATAAAAATGTGTAAATACATTGGACCCCAACCAGCCCTAACTTTTCAAAGGCGCTGTGCTTTTGAATTAGACTTCTGGGGTTTTGCTGCACCCCATATCTGTATGTGTACTACTGTCATCTGACCTCACCCACATTTTAACTAACAAATGGTCAAAGTTGCATTTGCTAATGTTCCCCCTTTGAAGCTACAAATACATCATTACGAGCATCATTTATAACATGGAGTTTAACTAATAATAACTATAGTTGAGACCAAATGGCTCTGTGAGAAACTATGGCAGAGAAATAGTACCTGAAACCAAAGGAAAAGAAAAGATACCGTGAGTGAGCGGAGTCAGAGAGGCAGGTGGGCTGGCCTGGAAGCTCTTGGCCTCAGCATGTCTTTCCAGCTCTTTTGGGTTCTGTGTCTCTTATGTTACAAGAGTAGAGTCAAATGTCTACTTACTGCTTCTATTGATGTGGAGCATTCTCTGACCTACTGATTTTATAGCCAGCCTGTGTGGATCCCTTAACAGGAAGGTCTCCAGCTTTGGAATTAGCAATGAGGCTAATTTGAAGCACAAAGCCTCCTTTTAGGAGAAGAGAATGGAATATACAGGACTACTTATTAGAAAAGCAGTGATGCTACACCTTTTTGGGAGATGGGTTGTCAAAAGAAAATTGGGGTAGAGGAAGATGACAACATTTCATCACTTAACCAGGAATCTTCATAGAAAAACTTGCTGATAGTCTTTTCTATATTCTTTTTTTTCCAATCTGTGGATTCTTAATTTAATTTTATTGATTATGCTATTACAGTTGCCCCAGTTCCCCCTTCATTCCCCCCCTTTAGTTCATGTCCCTGTGTCATAAGTTCTTTAGCTTCTACATTTCCGACACTATTCTTGCCCTCCCCCTATTTTCTGTGTCACCATCTATGCTACTTATTCTCTGTACCTTTTCCCCCTCTCTCCTCCTCCCACTCCCCTGTTGCTAACCCTCCATGTGATCTCCATTTCTGTGTTTCTGTTCCTGTTCTACTTGTTTGCTTAGTTCGCTTTTGTTTTAGGTGTGGTTGTTAATAACTGTGAGTTTGCTGTCTTTTTACTGTTCATATATTTTATCTTCTTTTTCTTAGATAAGTCCCTTTAACATTTCCTATAATAAGGGCTTGGTGATGATGAACTCCTTTAACTTGACCTTATCTGAGAAGCACTTTATCTTCCCTTCCATTCTAAATGACAGCTTTGCTGGATAGAGCAATCTTGGAAGTAGGTCCTTGACTTTCATGACTTGGAATACCTCTTTCCAGCCCCTTCTTGACTGGAAGGTCTCTTTTGAGAAATCAACTGACAGTCTTATGGGAACTCCTTTGTAGGTGACTGTCCCCTTGTCCCTTGCTGCTTCTAGAATTCTCTCCTTCATTTTAATCTTGGCTAATGTAATTATGATGTGCCTTGGTGTGTTCCTCCTCAGGTCCACCTTCTTTGGGACTCTCTGAGCTTCCTGGACTTCCTGAAAATCTATTTCCTTTGCCAGATTGGGGAAGTTCTCCTTTATTATTTGTTCAAATAACTTTTCTACTTCTTGCTCTTCCTCTTCCCCTTCTGGCACCCCTATAATTTGTATGTTGGAACTTTTAAAGATGTCCTGGAGGTTCCTAAGCCTCTCCTCATTTTTTTGAATCCTTATTTCTTCATTCTTTTCTGTTTGGTTGTTTCTTTCTTCCTTCTGGTCCACTCTATTGATTTGAGTCCCAGTTTTCTTCCTGTCACTGTTGGTTCCCTGTGCATTTTCCTTCCTTTCACTTAGTGTAGCCTTCATTTGTTCACCTAATTTGTGACCAAAATCAACCAATTCTGTGAGCATCCTGATCACCAGGGCTTTGAACTGTGCATCTGATAGGTTGGCTATCTCTTGGTCACTTAGGTGTATTGGCTGTGGGGCTTTGATCTGTTCTTCCACTTGAGCCATATTATTGTTATTATTATTTTATTTATTTATTTTTTTGGTCTGGTTGTGGCTGTTCGGTAGTGAGGGGCAGAGTCTTAGGCATTCACCAGGATGGGGCAACCCAGTTGCTGTGTTGTGATGCTGTATGTGGGGGCGGGGTCAGAGAGGGAACAATGGCACTTGCTCCTCTCTCTCATATCTCAGTCCTCTCCGCCTCTTCCCACAAGGAAATTGGGCCCTTCTGGTACTGGTTCCTGGGAGGGTGAGCTTGCGTACATTTTAGGACTCTGTGGGTCTCTCCAACATACTCTCCTGTGAGGCTGGGAGTCTCTCCCGGCACCTCAACCCCCACAAGTGTTTTCAATCAGTGCTTTTAGGCTTTATTTCCCAGTGTGGGGCCCTGGGTTGCATGGTCTGTCTCCCGTTTTCGCCTGGTTTATCTATGCGCTAATGTGTGTCTGTGGTCAGCCAGCCACCTTGTGCATCAGGGTTTGCTAGCTGCAGCCTGCACACATGACACCGGTAACTACTGCTTTTTCCTGCCACGACCCCTGTCCCCTGGCCACCCACTCTGTCCCTCTTACCAGTCTGGATGAATGGTTGTTGAACTTCCTTACAATTCAATTTTCTGTCAGATTTGGTTGTTTTTTTTTGTTTGTTTCTAAATCTTTGTTGTCCTTAATTTTGGTTGTGCAAGGAGGCACAGTGTGTCTACCTACACCTCCATCTTGGCTGGAAGTCCTCTTTTCTATATTCTGATAAAGCATATACATAAATAAATGAAAGTCCAGCATAAGATTTAGCTGCCATCACTTACATGTACTCAAAAGTTTCAGCCCTGCCTTTCCTCTTTTTTCTCTTCCTTAAATGTTCTTAGGGTTTAAGTCTACAACCATATACTTCCTCATTATAATTCAAGTACCATTTATTCTGTTGCAATATTTGTTATTGTTGGACTCAAGTTTACTTCTTTTACCTTTTCTGAGTAATTACTAATAATAACTAACATTTCTTAACTGCCAGCTGTGTTTACATATGTTGCCATTTATCCTTCTAACGTCATGCAAAGTATTCTTTTGCAAATGAGCAAAATTTAAAATTTTGGTTTATGAATGAGGAAACTGAGCCTCTAGGAATAAAATAACTTGCTCAAGGACATACAAAGGTCCATCTAAAATCCTTGTCTTTCAACTCTATCCTGCTGCCTCTGATTATAATGCTCAGGCATTAGTGGAAAAGACAGACTTTACTGGTCCTGTTAACTCTACCAGTACTAATTTACGCTCCCTACTCCTGGAGTGTTCTGTGGTCACTGCTGACCTCCACTTAACCGTGCATACGATTCCAACCATTTCACAAGCAGGATGCTTCGGTGTTACAATGGAGCTTCATTCCCAAAGCAATGCAAACCTTAAAATCTAAGTCATTTATAATACTCAGTTTAGAATCTGAACTTGATGTTTAAAAGCTTTACTTACTAAAAGTATTAAGTTTTTCAAGTGGCTATCAGTTGCAGGAGGGGGAAGCAGCCCTTCTCACCCCTGACTCCAGGCCCTTGGACACATTGCCCAGTGAGCTCACTTCCCTCTAGACTATGACTAAGGCAGTGAGCTGGTACAGCGGCTTTGCTGTTGGGTGTTGACCATTTGTTTTGCAGAATTTGGTTCCATACTTGCAAATAAGATGTGATGCATTTATTGCTTCTTTTTATCTTACCTCCCCTTTTTCACTGACACAGTTAATGAACTTCCCTTTATTTTTGGCTCTAGGACAAGTAAAATTAAAAGCAACATATTATGGCCCAAAGCCAAAAAGGTAGCTAAAAATCAGGGAAAAAAAAAAACAAAACACCATGATTGCTGCAAAAGCTACACCTAAATACCTCTCATTCTACTTGCAGCTTTTTCACATTGATGGGAGGAAGGTAGTCCCAACCAATTATGTGCATCTAAGAGAACCATCCCCCCAAACAGTGAACTTTCATGTAACAGTTCCTTTTTTAAAGGAAGCTAGAGAAAATGTTGAAAACAAATGTTGATCTCTGATTACCTGGCCATCTAGCTAATAGCTTTGCCTGGCAACTCCCCATTAGGATACAAAAAGAATCATTTTTTAAAGTTCAGGTAAAAATAGATAGAGCCATCTGGGCATTAGGACACCTGCCCTTATTCCAGTTCAGTTTTATTTTATGTCCAAATTTTTGGGTTATAGTCATAGAAATCTATACCTGGAACAGCAAACCTTTCCAAATGTCCACTAAACCAGTACTGCTACCATTTTAATGTGCATATGAAACATTTGGAAAGCATGCTGAAGTGCAGATACTGACGCAGTAGGTCTGGAATGGAGCCTGGGATTCTAATGTCTACCAAGCTTCCAGGTAATGCCCATACTGCTGGTCCATAAATCACACTTTGAGTAGCAAGCTCTAGACTCTTCCTCTAGATATGAGCTCCTGGAGAGAAGGAATTATCTTAGTCATCTTTATATCTCTTGTACCTTACCTTGAAATCGTAGATAATAGTGCCTGGTACAGAATGGGCATCACAAAAATATTTGTTAAATGAGAGGAAAATAGAGACGGACAAAGAAGAGAGAGAAAGAAAGCATTTAAGTGGTTTGAGTTTAGACTTGTATTGAATCCTGGCTTTACCAATAGGTCCTGTGTGACTTTCTGCTTTGACCTTCAGCTCCATGCCTGTGAGACAGGGGTAGTAGTAATACCTTACTTCATGCGAGTGCTGGGGAATATTAAATGTAATAGTGTTTGTAGGCTCTGCAGTCAGCCAGCTCAGGTTAAAATCCTGGCTCAGTGGTTTAGTTATTAGTAATGTTACTTTGGTCAAATTGCTTAATTTCTATAAAATGGAGCTAATATTACCAACCACATGCAACTGTAAAAATAAATGAGAAGATCATGTAAAGTACTTGGCACAGTGCCTGGCAATAATAAGCCTTTTAGTACGAGATGAATCTTTATCAATAAAAGTGCATCCTCTTTCTTTGGCTAGCACTTCTTTCTTGTCTACCCCAAGGAATAACATTGCTTTAGGTTTCGGATGATTGCTGACTGTTGTTACTATAAAGCTATCAGAATATTAGTACATTCTCCTAGCTGTATTTAGGCAAACATCACATATCTTAATACTTATTTACTGTTCTCATCTCTGTGCATAGTTATCGTTGACATGACTCAGGGGGCATCTAACAAAGTTTGAGAGTTGCTCGTTAACATTTTTCTGAAAAGAATTTGGGGCAACTCTTGTCACTACATCCTGCATCAGCCCCCTTTTTTTGGTCCCTGTATATCCTTCAGAGCTTATGTACTAAATTTGTGTCACTTGAGAGGATCCTTGAAAAGTTATCCCTTCTCTTCTTCTAATAATGTTTTGACACCTTAAAGAACAAGATTCAGTCACTTCTTCCTGTATTCAGTTTTTATTTCAGAAAATTCTTTCCTTGCTTTAATAGCTCCTGTTATAATTAAAGTTTGGATTTCTCCTGTTTTCAGTAGAGTTTATTCACCAAGTCAGGCTTTGCTTACCTCTCAGCCTTCTCTTTAAATGCCTACTATTTTTTAAGTTTTTCTTGTTCTCCAGTCTCTTTCCTCCTATTCTCTTTTCCTTTTTTATAGAATGTTAGAATTTCAGGAAACAAACTAGGGAAGGTCATCTAAGTTCAACCATTTATCTTTTGTGTTATGAATCTTCAAATGAAACACTATAATCTAGTAAGAATCTGATTGGTAGAGATTAAAGTAGGAAGATTATCTTTCAGTTGTACAATCCATCTTGTTCAATTATTGTTGATGTTGATTTATTTTTGGTTTTAAATAACTGCTCTGTATTGCTCAGCCTTTTGTCACACTACCTCAATATAACACCTACTCCTTTTTAAGGCTTTGTCTATTGCAGGTCACCATAATAGCCACTGTACTATTTTGTTTGGTTTTGTTCTCAGAACAACTGGCAACCTAATAGTTGATTGAATCCTCCTTTCTGGGTACAGACTGACCCAGTGAAAACTCTTTTTAAATAATACCTTTATCATCCTGAGACCACATGTCAAAGGCACCATCTCCCACTGCCTATTTTTAATTGAATAAAGAGAAATTTTAACTCAACCTCTTTGCCAGAGGTCAGTGGTTTTTAACAGAAAATTGCATTTTTGAAATAGTAAGATAACAGAAACTTGTGATAAGCTGCTTGACCTAGTTATTTTGAATGGACTTTTCCATGACTGAAAAGGTTGGTTTTATTTTGTTTAAAAAAAAAAAGTTTACAGAAATACAATGCAAAGATTTAAAGACTAAAGAGATGAGAAAATTGAAATAGAAAGAGAGTAAAGAAGATTTCTTTAAGTTCTTCATTCATTCTGAACTCAATTTCCCTGCAGCTTAAGCCACTTCCTAATTCCCAGATAGAAGATGCATATCTGTTTTATAAAGGGTTCCTCTAAGTCGCTAATGCATGGGCAGGTGTATTGAAGAAGGAGCTGAGGGACTGAGAGCACTATACATCTCCCCTAGAGGTCACACCAGTTGAGAAGCATGGAGTCAGAAAACTCAGTTCAAACCGGAGTACCAGAAGCTCAGGGAAGAAGAAGGTTGAACGGACAGGAAGGCACTGGCTGAGAGGGGAAAGAGGGTCTCCTGGTTGGAGAGTGGATTCCCAGTGCTGCTGTGTACTCTCAGAATGCCATGATCTTGTCTCAGTCCTCACCCCCTCTTGGGAAGATCATTTTGAGGAGCAGGGAGAGCTGAGCTTGGGGCGGTGAAGCAAAATCAAGTTCAGCGGTATCTGGCATTGCAGGGTGAAGAATTTTTATACTTGAAACTTTTTCAGTAGGGGAGCCAGTGAAGATTTTTGGGAAAACCTATTAAGTCTTGTAGCAGAAAGTACACCGGAAGAGGCAGAATCTGGCAATGTGTTTCAATGGTTACTCATTCCAGCAGCTCTGTAAGTCAGTTTCATCATCTTCATCCTGCAGAAGTTCTGCAGGAGAGAGCTGGCAGTCATGCAGGGGCCTTATTCTTCATCCTCTTTCTCTGTGCAGGGTTTGACTCTACTGAATGTCTCTTGTGTTGCCATGCCCGTATCCCTTTCTTTTCTACCCACCAGTCCTCTACCACCAATTCTGGAGAGTGTGGCTAGGCCAGGGAACTTCCATCTACCACAGGCAGTCTGTTGCTTCAGTTTGTTTGAAAATGTTCAGACTTTTCCCTTTTTATAAAAATAATGGAAATTCTCTTTGGAAAAGAAGTCCCTCCACAAGAAAGGCAAATTGGGGACCTTCTGGATAAAGATTTGATAGACATGAATTGATTATTAAAATGAGCCTGCTTTTCTTTAATGGCAGTTTTACTTTGGAAATCAATTTCATTTTGGTAACTCCAGCACCCATGTTTCCTTGGGCTGCCTGTGTGAAAAGGAAGGCTGCTTTTCTATGCCCCTCTCTGGCCAGATCTGTAAACCTCAATTCTGTGGAAAGATTTAATATGTTAAGAGCAAAAGAAGGGACAAACGCTATACAAGTGCCAGATTAGTCTCCAAAGATACTGCTTTCATCATGCCATTCTCCTGTAACACTATTTCTTAGGCCTCTGGCTGTGAGTTTCCTCTGGCTAATCCCTCCCAATAATGGTTCTTCCTTCTCTGGATTCCTAATCTCATCTCAATTTTGCACAGCCTGACATTCCTATTCTGGGGTTGGCTGGTGTGGTCACTCCTGCTTCAGGAGACCAAGGTTTTCTTCACCTTCTGTTTGATCTTTCTCAGTGACTGAGCAGGTCCTAGGCAAAGACAGATGCTGAAGGGAATAAAGCTGCAGCTGGTGCTGCTTACACCAGGCAATGATCTCAGAGGAAGTATATAGTATGTGTATTGCCTATATTTGGTTTATCTTGACAAAATAATGCAAACTTGGAGAAGTAAGGCCAGGGAGAAGCCATACCCCTGGGATTAACGATGAAAAAGATAGGTAAATAAAGCCAAAATCAATGATGTATATTTTTCATTGAAAACGGTTTATTGTGAAACGTAGCATTATTCAAAAAAGCATATGACAATGTAATGCACAGTTCAGAGATGTTCAGTTCCAGATGGCTTTATTTACATTTATTAGTGAAAAACTTACTGTGATTAGTTCTTACTAAGACTGGTTAATTAAATTTCCAGAAGAAGAGCTAAAAAGCTAACCTAATATGTTTTACTAATACATGAAAAATTTGTCAACAAATGGACTAATTTTTTTAATAGTGAATATTTAAAAAATTAGAAATTTACGCCATAATTTCTGATATTAATTCTGAATATGATTCTTAGAGCATTCTGAATTCCTTCTATATATTTGCAGATAGTTTACTCCACTTCACCTGTCTGAATCTCACGCATCCCAACCCTAGTCCCACTCCCCCTGGAAGAATGATTAACATCTGTTGCTCTTATTCTGTGCCTGGAGCTGTACTGAAAATTTAATTCTCCCAATAATGCCATGAAATAATATAATAGTGTTACTCTAATTTCACAGAGGAAATAGCTAGTAAAGGATTCAAACTCACATTCAAAATCCCATGCTTTTCTCAAAGCCCTAGCTCTGCCCCAACCATGGACCAGTGTCCGGCCTTCTCCCACCACAGCTTAGTGTCTGCACCTTCTCTTACATACCCTCACATCTCCCTCATCACCTTGTCTCGTGACATGCATATATATACTGGCGCTGGAGGAATATTTGATGGGGGAAGAGTTGTTTTCCTTTTTTGCAGCAGAGACAGAATTCCTCTTTAACAACTTTGTACTCCAGGAATGTGAGCTCAGAAGGAATCCTGCCTCCAGTGTTCTTGTACCTGACAGCTTTATAGTGTTTTTGGCATTACCTAATTCTTAGTTAGAGAAAAATCTACATAAAAGTTAACATACATTGCATATAGTGTTTTAACTTATTAGTATTAAAATGTTTTGAAATTAAATTGGTAACTTTTCCTGTGTAATATGTTTTGGTAAGTATAAATCCCTTAGATGTAATGTTAAGCTTCAGATCATTACCATGAAGTTAAATGTATTATACATGTCTTTACAGCAAATTTATTTCTGATCGTGAAAGTAGAAGAAGTCTCACAAACAGCCATTTGGAAAAAAAGAAATGTGATGAATATGTAAGTGTCATAATAATAAGTATGCTTATTTTTTTACCCACATGAATTGGAATGGTTGTGTTTAATTCATGCAGCATGGTACCAAAGGCAGCTATCTGTATTCACCAGGATATTTCTCAGGTCCTATGCATTGTTTCTGGAAACCCTTTAAAAAAATAACCAGACCACGAAGGAAGGATTTCTTCAATTTAATTTGCGTTGGTTCCTAGTAGTGCTTTAAAGGCTTTGGTGTGATGCACAGACTTGGGGACTGTTTTGCTCAGTGTAATGTCTGTCTCTTTGTTCAGATTCCAGGAACAACGTCGTTAGGCATGTCTGTTTTCAACCTAAGCAACGCCATTATGGGCAGTGGGATTTTGGGACTCGCCTTTGCCCTGGCAAACACCGGAATCCTACTTTTTCTGTGAGTGTTGACATTGCAATATTTTTCCATTTTAAACTGTATTTTCTGTATGTATATTTCTGTTCAAACACAGAAGAAATTGGAAATATCTCTAAATAGCTTTTATTTCTTTTTATCTTTTTACTAACTTGGCTAAGTTACCAGTACATACTTTCATATTGTTTCTTTAAGTGATTTTCCAAGATGCACCTAATGTTTATAAGAAAGTGAAAGGAGAAAATCTTAATAAAAAACATCGAACTGGTGTTTATAAAAAAGGATTAAAAGATTTAAAATAGCATTTTTTGTATGTTCAAACTCTTTACCTGTCACTTTAAACCTCAGCTAAATGGTCAAAATATTAAGCGGTATTTAATCCAACCAGTCGCCACTCTGGTATTTGGATTGCTATGAGACATGTGCTATATCCAAAAGCTATTACAAATTTGTTTGTAATAAATATTCAAGAAGCATAGAAGTTGCCAGTGTTTTAAAGATGAGAAACTAGCATGTACTGTTCCTCTGAGATTCAGTGAGAAGAAAATGGGCAGTTTTCTTTTAAAACAAGTTCATCTGAAACTGTTGAGTGGAACTTCGTGCCAATGTACAGAGGGCTTATTTTCAGTTGGAACAAGCTGAAGACAGATCCTAGGATTTCTACCAGGAAAATTCTCATTTAGCCTGACTCTCACCCTCTTAAACCTCAAAGGAGTGTCAACGGTGCTTTGCCTGATAAGGCATGGAAGAAATTCTCTCCTCGCAGGAGTCGCCTTTTCTCCCCAGACTGCACTCAGGCTCCCAATTGGCCTTGCTCAGCAGTCCTCATTGTCAGATCATTTTGACGGGAGCATCATTTTTCATTGGTTGCAATGACCAAAAAGGCTTCTAAAAATGGTGTGTATTCCTTTAGAAAGACTTAGAAAATTGTGATGGAAGTGCATTGCTTCCCAACCCATTATTCAGGGATCAGAAATGCCCATCCATGCTGCCTCTTATTGGTCCAGAGCACTAGGGATTAATTGTCTCACTTTTGTGTGTAAACCCGCTAGCGGTGTCCTTTCTAGAGTTAAAACAACTCTGTGTAGTGAATTCAATGCTTTTCTTCCTTATGGTCAACCTAACTCAGTAGTAAACCCAACTGTGTCTTCCTCTCTCTCTTGCAGAGTAGATCTTTCTATGTGGCCTTTCCTTATATGTATGTATTGAGCCAAGTGCCAGGTTTTAGGGAAAAATCACTGAGTTGGACGAAATATTTCTATTGTGATTTTTTGTGTGTTTGAAACTCTGACCCATGAGGACAGCTGCACTTCTGATTTTCAGTGCACTGACCTGAAACCCCTGACTTCCAGTCCCAGCTCCTTTCCTAAATGCCTCTGTAGCCTTGAGCAAGTTAGCCACTCTGAACTTCAATTTCTTGCTCTTTAAAACAAGGAAATTACACTAGAAAAAATCTCAGACCCTGCCAACCTCCAGAACCCTATGGTTCTATGACTATTTTTAGTCATTCCAAAGCTAGAAATATGTTCAGTTCGGAAATGTGTTTCATATTGATTTCTCTTTTTTTAGTTACTGTAATATGTCAAGTAGTTATGTGTTAACATAGGGTTTTGTCAACTCTTGTAGCTCTTACTTTATGCCAGGTACTACTGTTTTATGCTGAATGCTTACAGGTCTATGAAGTAGGTACTGTTGTTCGTTCCCTGATTCACAGACAAGAGAACCGAGACAGAGAGAGTAACTGTTATTTTGACAAATCTCTATTTGTCACTATTCTGGGAATTCCCTTCACCTCTCTTCTCTGCTAGACCCCTCACTCCCTGTGTTCCATTCATCCTCTTTCTGTATTTATTTCCTTGCTTTTGTTGTTGAGAAATGATAAATAGAAATAAAAATTTTGAGGGCTTCATGCCTAAAAAGTGTTTTTATTCTATCTTTCACCTTTGATTGGTATTTTGGTTGGATATAGAAACTCTATATTGGCACTAATTTTCCTTCAGAATTTTGAAAGTATTGCTTCATTGCTTTCTAGGTTTTTCTGTTTTCTGAAGTCTTGTATGTTTCTGGTTCCTGATCTTTCAAATATAGCCAGGGGTTTTGTTTTTGTGTTTTGTTTTCTTTTGTTTTGTTTTTCTGGAAACTTGTCAAACCTCTTTGTTCCCAATGTTCTGCAGTTTCACTACAACGTGTCTTGATGGGAGTTTGTTTCATTGAGTCAGACAGTTTGTGCATCCTTTTCTTTTAGAAATTCGTGCTCCTCAGTTTGGGACATTTTCTTACATTATTGAGTTGATGGATTCCTTCTTCTTCTTTCTCTTTTCACTCTTTCTGAAACTGTTACTGGGATTTTGGATGAGTTCTCTAATTTTTTATTCTTTTATTTTCATTTCTATCATTTTTCACTGTATCTTCTGGGATATGTCCTCAATTTTCCCTTAAATATTTACTGAATGTTTTATTTCTGTCCTTCTTTATTTACAGGAGGTTTTTAAATTCTTTAAGTTTTTTAACATTATTTTGTTTCTGTTTTATGATTTCATTGCCTTCTAAGGATAGTTTTCTTTGTTATAGAAAATTTCAGACATACAGCAAAGATAATATTATAAAAGATTCCCATGTTTTCTTCATGGAATATGCTTGTTCAGTCACTCTCCTCACCCAGGCTGTCTTGAAGCAAATCCCCACTATTACATACTTCCCTTCAAAAATATTTCAGTATATTTCTCTAAAATATAGGGAGTGTTAAAACACCTGAATGTCATACCTAAAAAATTAACAAGTTTCTTAATATCATCAAATATCCAACCAATACTTAAATTGCTCTGATTATCTCATTTTGAAAAAACAATTGGATTGTTCAAATCAATACTCAAACAGGTCCACATAGTGCTATTGGTTGATATGTGTTTTAAGCCTCTTTTAATCTATTGTTCCCCCATTTCTCTCCCCCCCCTTTTCTTTCCATGCAGTTTATTTGTTGAGAAAACTGGGCTGTTTATCATGCAGAGTTTTCAACAATTTGAATTCTGCCAATTGTATTCCAGTGGTGCAAATTGATATTTTTGTTTGTTTTGGACTCTTTCGTTTCAGAATCTTTCCTCAGATGTCAGGTGGTCCTTCTTTGTCTGCTCTATTCAAGAACAGGGAGGGTGGGCAAAGTTAATTTGAGCCTGGTACACGTTAGTGGGGCTTGTTGGCAATAGTTTCAGCTGAGGTGCTATTAATGGCTCTTTAACTGGGGACCTGCCAATGTCCGTTTCTCTTTGGCTGCTCAGATCACTCAGAGATTGTCCAGTCACCTGCCGGAAAGGTCTGGGGCACTGCTGCCGTCTTTCTGAGAAATAGGTGGGGGTAAGGCTTGGGTGGCTCTCTCAGCATACACATGTTCATCCAATCCTAGTTTTCACTGAAACTCCCCCACAAGTTGTGCTGAGCCCCTCACCCAGAGCTTTTGTTTTATACTTTCCAGAGAATGCATCATGAGATACAAATCTTTTGCCAGGATGGAAGAAGTGCAGTCACCCAGCTGTATGGAGTAGGTGCCTGGTCTGGGGAATCTAGCTATTTCTTAAAAGAAGCTCAACAGATACTCTTTATTTTAGCCCTTCCATTGTTAGCTACTTCCAGTAATGCCACCAGGGCCTTTTGGGAACTCTGTGGTATAAATTGGATTAGTGTTGGCTTTCTCCACTGCCAATTTAAGACTCACCTCTGCTACTTTCCAGCTTTTGAAATTTTGTTATTGTTGTCTCATGTTCTTACTATCGTAGCAGTTTTGTACCATAAACAAACAAACAAACAAACACACACACAAACAAACAAAAAAAAACCCTCTACTGGGATATCAGGAGAGAGCAGGAGTAAATTTTTATATTCAATCTATGCTTCCTGGAATTCAGGTGATTTTTAATTATACTGGTTCGGGGATAATTTCTTATTGCATGACTCCAGAGTTTCTGATTGAAAGTAAAGAATTCGATAAACTTGACATTTATAGTTGCAGGACGATTTCCCATGGATAAAACTATTATAAATTGTTTGGTTATTTGCAAGATGCATGAATAGCAAGCACAGCACACCAAATCTTCAGGTTAATGCTCATGAAGGTAGTTGTACATAAGGACCCAAACTTCTCAGTTTTTCATAAAACATAGAACTCTCCTTGCTCAGAACAAGGACTCACTCTGTGTGTTGTAAAACCAGCTGCTCCCACAGCTGCTCAAAGCCAAGAAGCAGTTGGCAGGATCAAGATACTTCATCTGGTACAGGGCCCTGTTCCAGACGCCTGTTGGCCAGCGCGGAGGGAGACTCCAGGCCTGCCCAGGCTTCTTTAGAAAAGCAGCTGGGAAGGCTCCTCTGTGTCTCCCTGAGGCTGGGTGCGGGCTCTTCACGGGGCTCATCTGGAAACTTGCTGGCGTGATTTCTTTTTCTCGGATGAGTTTGGGCCTCATTTTTTTTGACCTAACCATAATGGTTGTCATCCCTTTTTAACACACATCTGATTAAATTAGGGCAGATTCAGGGAGTTCTGCCCTATTATAAGAATGCTGTGAGGTTTTGTGTTTTCCTGAATCCTGAGGCCTTATAATTCTGACTGAGGAACAGGAGGTATGGCCGGGAAATCTCAGTGTACAACCGTTCTGAAGGTCTATGTTCTCTGTCAGGAACACAAAGGGGCTGTATCCTGAAGCAGCAGTTCGGGAATGTGCTGAGGCATGGGTTCTTCATGGTGAAGTGCACCTGTTGAATTGAGTTTTCCTAAGGGGGGCATCCAAGGAAAAGGCAGTGTGTTCTGAAGAAACCCCCTTCCACTGTAACTTCATTTTCTACTGTTAATCTTTTTACACAGTTTTTGTGTAATTCCATCAAAGCAAAAGGAGGGATTGGCACCAAAAGTAAATATTGGTGTGGAAGAATGATGGGTTTGGTTATGTTTTACATTGCTATCTCCCTCACCCCAGCCAAAACAGAAAAGTTACATTTTCTAAAGATTTCTACAAAAGGCATATATTTTATAGAAAATGAATCTCTTTAGAACATATCATCTCCTCATAGTGCTAGGCAAATCAGAGATTTATTGCACCATACAGAATTTGATAAAGCAACAAGTGCTTCATATTTTCCATAACTTTTTAGCATGTTATTATTTATTATTATTTTAATAATGTAGCCCTTAAGTTTAAAATTATGAAAAAGGAAAATTAATTTGTTACACTTTTGAGAGCTCAAAAAGATATAGTTTACTGTAAACACTGAGCTTGTGAACAATCTGTTTGAAATGATAATTGTAAAATAACATCTGTATAAAACAATAGTTTAAATTTTATTTTGATTGATTATAATCCCAGGCTTTTTTGGGTCTTATTTTCCATTTTCTATCTCACTTGAGTTGTGTTTATGAGAATAAAGAAGATAATGTATCTAAAAGCACATTTGGAAAAGTGGCATGTAAGAAGACATTTATTAATTAATATTAACCCCATAGGGCTGCTATGTATGAGAAGTTAATGAGTGTGTATGTATGTGTTTGAGAGAGCGAGTGTGAGCACACCAGTATATGGTAACACTATATAGTAAATATTTGTTAAAATATTAATGAGGAAGTCACTATAATGATTAAAATTTATAGAACAGTAACTATACAGGGTGGGGCAAAAGCAGGTTTATAGTTGTGAGTACATGAAACACAGAGTTTATTTTTATATTTTTCTTAGTTATTGTATTGTTTTCCATAGGAACAACTGTAAACCTACTTTTACCCCTCCTTGTGTATGTCATATTATCTCATTTAATCCCCACCAACAGCACTGTGAATATCAGTGCCATTTTACAGATGAAGTAACTGAGGCTTGACAACAACTTAGAAAGTAGGGGTGCCAGGGTTCCATTCAGGCTTTCTTGACTCTGAAGCCTGTGTGATCTGAAACACTACTTCCTTTTAGTGATGGCTTCTTTGGAAACCAAACTTGTGTTACTAATGTACATCATCAGAGAAGTTAAATTCTTATCAATGGAAACTTGCAAGTCGATACTTTGCTTTTAAATCACCTTGTAAAATCAATCAGTATTCCCGAATTATATTTTACTACTGTTCTACCAAGAGCTCTCACCTTTGTTGTCATGAAAGAAGTTCTGCAACATTGTGTACCAAATCGTAGATGGGATGCCTATGTTCTCGGTCATGGCAGTAATGTACGTGCCTAAAGTACGTTGCAAAACCAATAAACCTTCTGAACTGCTTCACCTTTGTCATAGCTGTGCCTGATGTCAACTCATGTGCTGTGCAAGGTTTCCCACTGCCTTCTGTAGCCCTTGGATTTAATTCCTTCTAAGGGTTTAACTAAACTTTTTGTGTTTAAGAATTAAAAACCGAGTTATACCAAAGCCAAACAATACCCAGTCCTGCTATTACTTGGTAATATATGGGAATTGGTTCAATAACCATATGGTTTCATAAAGTAGACTGTTTAAAAGAATAAAATAGACTGATATATACTGGTACAGAAAAATTCCCCAGGACTGTTATTATGTAAAAACAAACTGAATAGTGGGTGTGGTGAGCACGGAGTGAGATCGCGAGCGTGCACATATGCACACAGACTGTTGGGGAGGGTTCACGGGAAAACTGTTGATGGTGGTTACTTCTGGAGAGTGACTCAGGCTCTGGGGACAGAGTGGGAGTGGAAAGTTTATAATCTTTAAACTACCTTTTCTTTTATCATGTGCTTTTACGGAAAGAAACTACTAAAACACCTGTTTTTTAGAGAACTTAAAACCAGTGCAATGAGACTTTTTTCTTTTCCTCTTGCCTACAGCACACTTGAGGAAAAAAATATTTTCAGTGTAGATATTTGGACCATGAGAGCTAGAATGAGAAGCTGGCACTGTGCCACCTATTCCAAACTATATTTTCAACCTTGTCTGCCTTCAGATTGCCTCTGCATCAGCCACACTTGACCTCCCTCTTTTCTGTAGAGGCTGCCTGCACCGTGCTGCTCACCTCGGCCTTTCCCCCCACCCCTCTCCCATGCCATGGGGATGGATGTGCATTCCTGTGGTACAGCCTGATGGTCCTGTAACGCCCAGGGTAGAAACTATCTCCCAAAATGCCTCTGATTTTTCAAGATGGAAAGCATTGTTTAGGCATAAGTTTTCCCTTCCCTATCAAATTCTGAGCCCTACAAAGGCAGGATTAATGTTTAATTCTTCCTTGTTCAATTCATGCCTGTCCTCCAACAAGATCTAAAACAGTGCTTGCCTGTGGTTGATTCTCAAGAATGTTTCACTCAAATAAATAAATGAATGAGTGAATGAATAAATAAGAATTAGATTTTGCAAGACCAAAAAACAAGGCTTTAGGGCAAAACAATGCCTCTTGTAGTTGCTGTAAACTTATTAGAGGAAAATAAAATTAACTGAAAGGCTTAGCTCACCCTCAAATTTTACGTAGACTTTGGAGATGTAATAATAATAATCACAAGGTTACTGCAGTTACTTTCCTTTGTTTGAAAATTCAGAATAGCTCAGAGTCTCTTAAGAAAGACTATTCAAGGTGAGTATTGCATGGCTTAGAGGGCATTTGTTGTTAAATGGATATTTGCACAAAGGATAATAGTTGTTATTGTCAGTTTACAGCAATCAATTACCTTCACTTTGTTGATTGTTTGCTTCAATTGTAGGTGAATTCTCTCTCTCTGAATATTTACATTTTCATTATCTTCCCACCAAAAAGATGCAAACTTGTGTTGCCCATAATTATGGTGTTTATAAAACAAACCAGTAAATAGCCAATGCTAGTAATAAAGGTCTCATGTAAAAAATAAGGGTCTCTGTAAACTAAGATCAGACTATCAGGTGCCTTCTTGCTTTAAAGTCGCTGCTTTACAGTCGAGCCTGCATTAGGGAGAGACAGAAATGGAATTGGAACGTAGATTCATCAACACATTGCCCCGAGTCCTGTTCATGTCTTACAGGTATTTGATCATTACTGTTGTGTTGCAGAAAGAAATTTCTCATTTTCAGGTTTGTGTTCTTAAATAACTGCATCTATACAGCTCTATGAAGTCTCTACACCTTTTTCAGCAAATCCTACTAAACTGGAGTGAAATTGCAGTGTACCTTTGTAAGTCGTGTTCCTGAGCTGCTATGGCCTTATTATTTTACATATATTACAGAGAGCTAGGTCACACCCACCAAAATGGTGATGTTGCTCTTAGCGGTGATAAAGATGGTTTGTGTGATAGTTCTCAAGTTATTCCTTTAAATGTTACATTGCTTTTTCTGTGCACTCCTAAGCCAGAAGTTCTTTGCCTCCCAAGGAAAAACCAAATTGGATCTTGTGATATAAAAACAGGGCAAAAGAGGAAGTCAATAAGGAAACCCTACTCTTCCGGATGATCCTAGGAGGTCCATGGGTATAGTTATATTTGTCTTCTGTCTTGTCAATCAGTTACTTGTTTTTAAAATTCTTTGAGTTATAGTCACTGCTCCTTAGAAATGATCTGAAGAGAAAATTGTCCTTCAGCTGGCAGCAAAAATCATGGGCATCAGAGTCTCTTGTTTGGGAATAATAATACTGGAAAGGGAGAAATGGCACATTCAGGCTTGCCAACATTTGAAATACATGAAAAAAGGACAGTGCCGTGCCACTGGACTCTATTGAAATGCACTGGATTAAGAAGCTCTTCAAAAATAGGGAAATAGGGAAGGGGTGAGTGTTGTGCCAAAAATGAGTACCTACTTTGTAAACAGAAAGAGTTGGCATTCGTAGCAGATGAGTCCCACTCATAGTTTTTAAAAGTTGAGCGGTTATGCTTAGTTGGTGAGACATCTAAGATTTGTCTGATAAGGGTTTCCGAGAAGTCAGTTCTGTCTGCCCCAGAAAGGTGTGTGTCTGCGCACGCACGTGCAAGAGAGGTATGTGGAGCTCAAGCCTGTCGATGTTGAGTTGCATCCAGTCTATTTTGGAGCATTTCTTAACCTGCAAGAAGCAACTAACTATACTAAGGTTTTAATAGTATTATTCACTTCCATGATGCACAGAAAAACGCCTTTTCCATTCACTGTCCTGGGCTAGAGTGGGCCAGGTGTGTATCAGCACAATAGGTCAGTAGAGTTCAAAGTTTAGATTTTCAAGGTTAACTTGAACTTTTGTTACGGAGTGGTAGTTGGTTCAGTAGACTGGAAAAACTGCCCTTGTGTGGGCCAGTCAGTTTGGCTTTGTTCTATGGCCACAGGCTTCACCTTACATGGTTATCACCTATCTACATCTGTATCAGCCAACTGCAGCCTGCAGATCAAAGCCACTTGCAGCCTCTTTTTATATGGCTTGCTAGTGGAGAATGGCTTTTACTTTTTTAAAGATTAAAAAAAAAGAAGATAGTTATAAAGTATACATTGTATTATGGAATCTTTATAACAACTGTATTTATCATCCTTGTTTTATACATAAAGAAAGTAAGATTCACAGAGGCTAAGTAATAGCCTCTGGAGGAGACCAGCCAGTGGTGGGAAGTGGGGAAGGAGGACAACAAGCCCCAGGAGTGTTCTGCACTCTCCCCTCTCTCCTCTCTCCTTGGATGTGCACCATTACCGCAGAAACAGCAGGAAAGTATGAACGGAGCCCCAAATCCATCATTCCTAATGGAATCGAAGTCCAAAATACTCACCGAGTACAGCACACTCCTTTATTAATGGTTGTGTGGAATTTTTCTATCACTGAGGAGTTACATGTTTACAGTATGATAAAGAGAGCATCATTTTGAAAGGTAAGGTCTACGTTTGAAGAGCAGGGAAATCAGCCAATCCCTGTGGAATGGAAGAAGAGGAGGGAGCTCATGTTAAGAGTTATAAATGGAGCACCCGCAAAACCACAGGCCTCTACCAACGACTATAGGCAAAAACAGGAAGTGGTGGGGCATGTGACTGTGTTTCTTGCTGGTACACCTTCCCCATTTAGACTCAAGCCGCCTCCTAACTTGTTTAACTTCACAAAGTACCGCCTAAACTGACAAATTCTATTTCTGTTTGCATACCTCTTTAAAATACTTCTTTCTTTTTAGGATTTTGTTAGAAACTATTTGATTTGGTCATCAGCAATACATATTTCCTTCTCTAGACAAAACAAAATACTTAACCAACAGTGAGGCTATTTTAAGAGCAGCTCTGCACCAAAGAGTTTGGATTTACCTACAAGGGAAAACGTAGAAGGAACAGTACAGATAATCAACTACCACCTGTTCCCTGCCCAACCTTTTAAAACCATTTCTTTTGTTTCCTAGTTCAATCTGTAAATATTACAAATAATCACATGCTATTAGATCCTAGCGTGCTAGTCCTCTGACTCTCAGAATGTTGAAATTTAGTCAGGATTTAGTGACTAAGAAGTCCACTTTGGGACTGAATGATTATGTGTTTCTGTTCCTTTTCATAAGTATTTTGTGAACTCTTTAAATGAAATAAGGGCTATATTAATGAGCTTGAGACTTAACCGCCCCCCTCACTAAAGGTTTGGAATAATAATACTATCATTTGAAAGGCTGTTTGTATTTTTTGTTTCAAAACTTTTATTATAAAAGGAAGGTAATCATTGAAGACTTTTTGAAAATGCATAAAATACACACAATAAAGTATAAAGAAATCATTCAAAGTCTCACTGCGAAAACACAAGCTCTGTTAACATTTTGATGTATTTTATTTTTTTCTTTTGTCTTCTGCTTAGGTCTAGCCTTTTATACTGCCATTCCCGCATATCCTCCGCACATAGGCCTTTGGCAGACAGCATAGCATAGTAGTAAGGACTTTGGAGTCCAATACCAGGCGTTGAGGTCTCTGATGGTATGTGACTTTAGAGAAAATATTTACCCTCTCTGAAGTTCAGTTTCCTCATCTGTAAAATAGACAGTAATTGTACTGCTCAAAGTGAAATATTTCTTAAAGTGCTTGGTAGGGGCCTGACACAGTGACTGTCCCTAAATTTAACTTTAGTAATGATGAAGAAAGTGTTTTATGGATTGTCTTGAATCCCCATTAAGTAAATAAAGTTCTAGGAAGTACATTTGTATATAAAAGATAATTTTGAATTTTTAAAACTATTTAAAATTTTCACATGACTCAGGGACCCGGGACATAGCATGTCTCCCTCCACCCCTTCCACTTGAGCTCTCATTAAACAAACGACCCTCTCTCCGTGTTGCCTTTCCTCTCCACGTAAGCCGCCCACCAGCACAGCTGCCCTGGGCCAAGAGCCACGCGGCCCCACGCCACCTCTGCAGTTACCCTGCTGCTGACCACAACCTCTTCTACTCCGAGATCCTGCCTTGGAAACTCCCATTGTACCTGCCCTTGAATGTCATGGAGAACCCCTGGTCTGTGTTTCCTTCCCTGTTTAGCTTGGATGTCACGGTCCCTCACTTGAACCCCTCTCTTGCCCACATCCTAAATTTCCTTTCTCCACCGGCTCTCCGTCACACTAGCTTGGGAAACCCCTAAATCTGATCATTCTCAGTTGGGTTCTCCAAGATGCCCAGAGCTTCCTTCATCGCCCGCTAGTGCTGTGCTCTCTTCAGCTGCGTTTTTAAACCTTTACTCACTCCATACAGCTGTTTCCCTTAGGAAAAGTTGGAGGTGGAATGAAAGAGCAGAGTTAGTTAGTGGTGATAAAAGATGAGTGAAGAAGTGCAGAAGCAGGGAGGTAGCTTGGAAATGTAGAAGGAAGGTAAGAGGTAGGAGAGAGCTGGGGAGAGGCCAGCTACAGGGGGAAGGACTGGAGAAAGATGGTTGGCCAGTAAACAATGTGCTTACTATAAATTTTCTTGTAAATGTTTTGCCTCAACCAGCATAGATGTCCATGAGTTTTGGAGTGAGGGCCTGAAGATCAGTGGGAGATGCTGATAGATAAAAGCAGGACTAACAATAAAGACCACTTTCCTCCAGTGTGGGGAGTTTTATGTGGACTTTCTGCTTATCTAATTGAGGGAGGTAAAAGTTTTATACTTTTAGCCAGGTTTAGATGAGGAAGAAAGTATATAGTGTGATGAGCCTCATATCCCTTTAGGAAGGATAGAGACATAGCCAGGAGAGGAGGGATGTGAAGTGGAAAATAATTTAAAAATGCATACGTTGGTGCAGTAAGTAATGCCCTGGTGCCCCAAGGAAGCCGACCAAAGAAGTAGATGAGACCCTGCTTCCACACTGAGGGCCAGTCAGTGTCTCACAGGAATTACAAAACTTCAGCTGTGGGGTCCATGTCACAGGTAACAAGCTGTAAAGTTGGCACAGCATCCCACCTACAGATAGTGTGGCAGGTGATTTGGTGCTAAATTAGCAGTTGCAAGGATCGGAAACTCTGAGGTGTACATACCACAGGGCCAGAGCTCGCAGCTTTAAGTCCTTGCTGCCCCAAATGTGGTACGTGGACCAGCAGCCTTGGCTTTACTGGGGAGCTTGTTAGATATGCAGAAGCTCAGGTCCCACCCTAGACCTACTGTATTAGAATCTGCATTTTAACAAGATCCAAACATAATTCATATATACACATTAAGGTCTGATAAGAGCTGCTAATCTCTGGCAGAGGAGGGTTGGTAAGTGTTCTGTATTTTGAGACAAACGGGGCCTGGAAGAAGTGAATGCACTTACCTGCGCGGCAGCCCTGCACACGCCTGCCTGAGCTATTTCTGGATTCACAGCAGTGACTGCTGCTTCACCTCCACCTCTTCCAAGGGCCCTGATGCTGGGAGGGGAGTATGTCATGTGATCTGTCATTTTATAGCAAGGCTTTTAAAATACGGTACTCTCATCTCCCTTAGAGTATTATGAGGTCTTGGTTTCCTTTTAAAATTTATTTTGGAGATACAATTTATAAACAATAAAATGTCCCAGTTGAAAGGACAAATGTTCCAATTGAAATAAGATTTGGTACATTTACCCGAACTACAGTTGTGAAATCACCAGCACAATCATTGTATAGAACATATCAATCTCCTTAAATGTTTTGGTTCCATTTATTGTCACAACTTTCCATTTTATTAGCATTTGGTACTTTAAAAAATGAAATTTATTATAATATTATCCTTATAATCTTTGGGTTAAATTGGGGAAAACAAACAATTGCAGTCTTATCAATATGATTCAAAACGAGGATGAAGAAATATGTTTAAAATAGATATTTAGGTGTGCATTGTGTAAGGTATGAGTCAAAATTTTCTTGGAGCAAATAGACTAAGTGTATCTAAGCCCATGGTCAGGGCTAGTTAAGCAATCATGGCAGGCAGGACTATTACCAGCAGACTGGGAATGGGCAGATGTCATCCCAGCTTTCAAAAGCTCCCAAGCAATATTGTAGAATAAATTATTAAATAGCTTTTTATGTGCAATTACTGCAGAAAATATTGTTCCATATAGGCCAATAGGGTTTTCCTAAATAGTCATGCTAAAACCAACTTCATCTTTTGAGATAAGTGAATGAGTAGGTCATAAGACTATCTTAGGCATATTGTACCTTGATTTTAGAAAGATATTCGGCACAGTCCCACATGACTTAAAAAGTCATTCTAATGTTCCTAAGTTCACTTACTCTTAGCTAGGAATCTGCTGTGTGCTGTGTTTGATGTTGTGGGTAATTGGGCCAGGCTGTGGCTGTTAATTAAATTATTACAGCCTGTCCAACTGTCCAGTCATAGAGAACATAATAAAGCAATATAATAAAGTGATTACTCCTGCTGCTGGGTGGAGGATGGATCAGAGGGGGCAAGAAAAGGGAGACAGGTAGAGGTTATCATGGTTGCCCAGAAATTAAAGGTTGCTTGTATTAGAATAGTGGCAATGGAGATGGAAGGTGGGAAGTGTATAGATCTGGGATATATTTTGGAGGCAGAAATGATAGGACACCTGCCAATGAATTAGATAGGAAGGACGAGAGTAGTTGAGACATCAAAGATGACTTCCAGGTTTCTGGCTTAAGCAGTTGGCTGGATGATGAGCCATTTTCCAGATGGTCTTGTTCTATTCATAGTCCCAGTGACTTGGATGAAAGCCAATTCAAGATATAAAGCTTGATGAGGTCGTTGATACATTAGTAAAAAGGATCAACAATTTTTAAAAATCACAAGACTGGAAATATAAAATAGAATGGAAATAAGTGCAGGGGTAAAGAGTATGCAGGATAGGACCCGGAAGATGAGCCTGATAGCAGTTCACACCAGCAGCTCAGTAAGAATGAAAAGTAGGACACGGAAGCCATGGAAATAAATACTGAAACTGACTGCCTTAGGAGAAGCGTGATGTCTGACTCAAATTAATTCTTTTACTGTGTTTTGCACTGTTGGGACCAAAACCAATGTGGTGGCATTGTGCTTCTCTGGGCCCACAGCCATTAAAAAAGGATGATTGAGAACCTGGACCATGACTGAGACATAAACAGCCTGAACTCTCCATCATAGGATGAATGGCCTGAAGAATTAGAGATGTTGAAGTCGAAAAGCACAGCCCTGAAATGAGCACCGTCAGATGGAGTGTTAGGTGGAAGAGGGTTTAGATTTCAAGTAGATTCGAGTGGGTCCGGAGAGTAAAATGAAGACCCTGGGGTAGAAATAGCTACAGCAGTTTTAGCTCAGCCTCAGTCCCAATGCCCAGCCCTTTCCAGAACCAGATGGGTTGTGTGTGTGTCCCGTCAGAAGACCTTTAGCAAACCTCGATGCCTACGTGTTGGCATGGAGCATGAAAGTGTCCTGTCCTGGGTGAATAGCTGGGCAGGGTCGTTTCCAAGGTCTCTCCCTATTCCAGGAGTCTAGAATTGTGTTTCTTAACAAGCCTCTTCAGGGGACATGAAGTCTCCTAGGATGTCCTTGCACCACCTCTTCCAAAGTGATGCTGACACAAGGTTCTCAAAAGTTCCTTGGCCACATTCTGCAGAAGACTTACTCTCCTGACACTGCTTCCCCAGGGCCCAGGTCCAGTCACATGTCCCAGGTCCCCGTCTTTTCAAGGCTGAATGTTAACTCTGAAATATCAACACTCGGACAACTCAAATTCCATGTTGCTGAGGTTTAGTTCCCATTGAAATGCTTTTTTCAGCAAGCAGCTTTTGACCCAGCCATATTAAAACTTTAGATCCATAGTTAGAAGTGTGAAAGCTTACATGATATCCAGATGAAATGAAAAAATAAATCATTAGTATTCCTCTTAGCACAGGAATACCAGCTTATGTTTCTCTTCCAGGAAACCATAATTATATGTACAAATATCTAAGTGGACAAACAGGGGCACCATCTTGCTCAGAGTAGAAGCAGTGTTCAAATCAGTCATTGTGTTCTCTCAAGTCATTCCCCTTTTTTAAAAATTACTATTACTATTACTGAATTTCTCTTGGAAGCAAAAATCCCCTACGCTAAGAGGGGAAAAAAATTACCAGAGGATACTAAAAAGTATTTAAATTAAAAAAAATAAATTTGATTACTCTAAAATTCTTAGACAAACATATTGACTTACTACTGTCTTTAATTAAATTTATTGGGATGACATTGGTTAATAACATTATGTAAGTTTCAAGAGAACAATTCTATAGTTGCATTGTGTGCCTCCCGCCCCAAGTCCCTCCGTCACCGTATATCCAAACCCTTTACTTTCTTTATCTTCCCTCACTCCCACTTCCCCTAGGTAACCACCCTCCTGTTGTCTGTGTCTTTGAGTTTATCTTAATGTCACATTTTCTGTGTTGCTGCCACTTCTGACTGGATCCTCTTAAACTCTTCTAGGATCTGTTCTAGCCTATTAGACAATTTACTGCTTCTTTCTAAGAATCTAAACAAGGAGGTATACTTTTCTAAAATTTAATCCCATGAATGCTAGAATCTGTTATATAGCCTAAAGCACTCTTAGAATTTTATATACAGAATTTGCCTTTTAGTGATGAGATAGAAAAAGGGTTTTGTTTTTTATTAATTTTTAGTCCTTGGAGGGCAAATCTGTATTTTGAGAGAGACGGAGAGGAGAGTCCTCAGAGACTGGGTGGCCCAAGACAAAGGCGGCCACCCCCTCACTGCACAGGTCCTTTTGTCTCGGATGCATGGTACCTCTCTCAACCACGGGGGCAAGGGGGTTGTTTTCATCACTGTGGGAGGACCTCATGCTGCTTCTACGTGTGGGCAAGTGGATAGGTGAACTCCCTACCAAAATCTTCCCTGATCAGCACTTCTCTTGCCCTGGCAGCTGTGGCTTAATGGATTGAGCAGCAGCCTGTGAACAGAAAGGTTACTGGTTAAGTTCCTAGTCAGGGCACATGCCTGGGTTGTAGGCTAGGTTTCAGGGTGTGCAAGAGGCAACAAATCGATGTATCTCTCGCACACTGGTGTTGCTGTCCCTCTCTCCCTTTTTTCTCCCTTCCCCTCTCTATAAAAGTAAATAAATAATATCTTTAAAAAATACTTCTCTTACTTGAAGAAGAAAAATAAGTGATAGGAGTTTATGAAGAAATCCATTACCTTTTGCCAAGGCCCACTGGCCAGCTAAGCATCATCTATGAAGAGATTCAGCCTAAAAGACTGCATCAGGAGTTAACCCAGTGCATGAGCCACATGGTGTTCCCAGGAGCTATTCTCTAGGGAACAGAAGTTTCCTTAGAATGTTTCCTTTCAAATAAGTAACGACTTCTCCTAGACATCGGCCCATTGGTTAATCATTACATAGATGTCAGTAATTACCACTGCTGCTAGGCACACAACTCCTACAAGGTCATACTCTTTACTCATTACCCTGGGGCCCAGTGGTAAAACCCCTTTCTTCCCCAGGCCAGACCCAGGGGAACTGACTCAACACGCTGCACAGTCCCTCTAGAACAGCACGAGGCTGACCCTCAAGTTGCATCCATCCTACCCCTGGCTGGGGAGCCCGTGCTGTTCTCTGCCACACACAAATCCTCGATGGCCTGTCACATGCACGTGTAGGAGTTGCCCCTTAGTGTTCAGTGCCTCCAAAGTCATGTGTGAACTGAGTAAAATTCGAAGTCTACTTCTTCAATGTAAATATTGTTTATAAGATGAAAGAAAAATCAGACCACAACTGTATCCTATATCTCACTCTCTGGCAGAGCATATCAAATTAGGTTCCCTTCGTATCTCGAAACTACTGGATGGGTTCATAAACCCTTGCTCTCAGTTTCTCGTGTCCTTCAACCAGAGTAGATAACAAGGGACTTCCCTGTTAATCACCCTGCTGCTCAGGGACCTTAGCTAAGTCATTACACAGCTGAGTGCACTTCCTTACCGACATTTCCCTTTGTTAGCTGCTAGTCCTTTTTATTTATTAACCTCCATCCAAACTGCTGCTAGGTTTCCTATTCTTTCTCCCAGTGTCTGTTTTACTTCTGCTGAGCTCTGTCCGTCTTGTGTTCCCTGGCCTTCTCTGGCAGCCCGTCCGCTCTGCAGTTGACCATTTTTACTCCCCGTTTATCTCCTCATGGCTGTACTGCCCATAGTGGGAACGAAATGCCGTAGTACCTGAGAAAGCAGTCTTTCTGTCGGGGGCGAAGGAGGGCACCCGAGGAGGTGACACGTGAGCTGGGCTAAAAGGCCGTGGTTCCACGGGTGTGAGGTGGGGAACGGGTTTGAAGGAGATGGCCCACCCAGAGAGGCCTGCATGCTGTGCCAAGTACCTCTCAATAGCACTTGCTAGAAAAATAATTGCCTCAATTACTCAAACAGTGAGTCAATCACAATAATGTATTGTTCTAGGGATATATTTCCGTACAGCAGGCAGTGAGTGGTTTCATCTGGGGCACTGGAAATTTTTTCTTTTTAATAAATAGATTTGGTTTTAATTATGTCTGTTTTAGCCAAATGATTCAGAAATAATCTGTGTAATCTGCCACATCATTTTTGCTGCTTTTTTTTTTGAGGAAGATTTCATGATGAGTCAGATGTACTAAAACAAAAACATGAGTTCATCATTCAGAAAACTATTTTCATTGTGCTTAATTGTCAAAGTTTTCCCATCTATTAAAAGAGGTGCTTATTCTTTCAAGAGAAACCAGGTGCAAAAAAAAAAAAAAAAGTGAATTATCTCAGTGGTCCAATGTATAGACTCATAAATAGCCATAAGATCATTAGGTGAAAAGAACTTTAGACATTAATTGGCTTGTGTCTTTATATTATAGGTGAGGGATCTAGGGATGGGAGAAACTGAGCCAATTGCCCAAAGTCACATGGTCGCTGACCTAAGGGACCTCCCCACACCCCTTTCTCACACCTTCTCACTCGGATGGAATAGGGTACCACAGACTGCCTAAGCTTTCTTTCATAATGTTATTTTAGACTCATCCCAACTGAAGTGATCCCGAATTGCTGTTTAGGCTTTGAACTGTCAGTTATTCAGATTCTAAAGGGCATTTCTTTATCTGGTAGAACAATTTTATCGAGGATTTGAAAGAAGGTGTGACTCATAGGTTACCAAATGTGGATACCGTCAACAAATGGTGTTAACCGTATAAATAAGGGTTTGTCCTTCTAAAATGGAAGGTCAGAGTATGTTCTTTTATAGTTATTGCACGACCTTTTTTCTTTGCTTTAGGATCCTTTTGTCTTCAGTGACACTGCTGTCTATATACTCGATAAACCTTCTGCTGATTTGCTCAAAGGAAACAGGTAAACCGATGATATGCCTAATCTTGTCAAGGCCAGGATGAATGATTTTGATGGTGATGTTGTGAGCAAATGATGTTCTTCCTGTTCAGAAACTTGATTATTAAAGAAAAAAAGTACTTTGACCCGCAGTCGCTAGAAGACCTGTGATAGTATTTACCTAGAGAAGCAGACAGAGCAGCTATAAATTAACTGGTCATAAACAATGAACAATGGTGTCATTTGAAGTAAACCCTCAATTATACCCACTTTTTCTAGTTTAAGATTACTTTATTTTAAAGGCTTCAGTTTTTCCTTGGGTCTTTATAAATTCAGAACAAGGATACCATGTTTTTATATTATAACTTCCAAGTTTTAAAAGTAAACAGAGCTTTCATTCTCTTTTGTACAAATTCCAAGGAAAAAAGGTTGCTCCCGAGGCAGTGTGGGAGCGAGTGTGCTATGGAAGGGTTTCGAGTTCTCTGGGCAGTGTAACACCGAAGTGTTTACTTTGTATTCCCGGGACACTGGCCTGTGTTTGTAATACTTTGACTTTTACATTAGCTGAAACCATACTGGCCAACTATTGTATATAGACGACTCCACTTAAGTGGTACATTTGGTAATAAATTGAGGATCTAACCATTGTCTGGTTTAAACACCAATCTTATGAGAGATTAAACAAAAGTTTAATTTAGCCTGACCTGTATTACTTTGTGTGAACCTTTTGAAAATGTGAGATGAACTGTCATAAAGAAATATAAACATTTTTTTTTAAATGAATCGTTTACAATCTTAGTATTTATTGAGATAAACTAGTTGAACACTTTGGAATTTTGCTATCGCCAAATTATTCCTAGGTAAGCTTCTCTACTGTTCTTTTGTGAGTTGTTTATCTTTGAACTAAATTTTACAAACGGTCAGAATTCTGATGTCTCGACTGTTACATGTTTCTAAACTTGTTATATTTAGGACACAGGCATTGATGGAATATGATTATGATAATTCTTTGTTAGCTAATCACTCAGGTTATTAATTCTAAAGGAACGTTTCCTCCCAACCATCAGGATTTTTAGTGTCAGACCCAACCTTCATTTTAATGATCCTCGCCAGACCTGAGAATAAGATCAGAGTGGGAATTTCCCCCCAGTCAAGTAAAAAGCCTATTTGAGGTACCAGTAGTCAAAAATAAGCCTTATGACCTAATAGTTTAACTGTTTGCAGCCAGTGTGAAAAAAGGAGAAATTGTGGTCACACCTGACATTTTAAAATGTTAGGAGGTTATTTTATAATGAGAATGCCTTAACCCTTGCCAAGCCAAGAAGGCTGTTTGTGTGATTCTGAGAAAGACACAAAATAACTTGGAGAATAGTCAACAGCATGATCAAATCTTGGCAGTTTTTAACTTTTAGAGTCCTGTCATTTCTCATATTCTCAAATGCGATTTTTAAATAGGCTGCATGGTGTACGAAAAGCTGGGAGAACAGGTCTTCGGCACCACAGGGAAGCTCGTCATCTTCGGGGCCACCTCTCTACAGAACACCGGAGGTAAAAACGAAACAAACGTGCTTCTCTGTACATAGCTGTGAAGTGGGTGAGCGCTGCTGTGTTTTCTGACGCTGGTGGTTGGGCGGCCATGTGGATTTTAACACAATTCAGAAGGTATCATTTTCATTGCTAAGATGGCACAGGGCCGGTAAAGCAGAGCGGCAGTCACTTTTGTAAAACCAAGGATACTGGGAGAGTGTCTAAAGCTGTCTTTGTGTCTTATTGAAGGTTAGTCTAAGAACAGGCTGGTAACCTTTTATGTAGCTTGCAACATGAGCCTTAGTATCTTCTTTCTAAAATGTTCTCATTTTCCTCTAGCAATGCTGAGCTACCTCTTCATAGTAAAAAATGAACTCCCCTCTGCCCTGAAGTTTCTGATGGGAAAGGAAGAGGAGTTTTCGTAAGTTATAGACCCCCTTTTTTTTTATTTTGTAAGATAACAAAAATGTTTTTAATTAAAATGTGAGCTCAGCAAAGTTTTTGTTTTATGAAAATCGTCAAACCAAAGTTTTCCCCAGGCTGTTTTTCTCTTTGTTGTTTCAATAACAAATTTCTCTGGAGTCATATAAATAAAAGAAGCAGAGAGAACCACTTGAATGAATATGAGCATTTAAAAGGTAGATTTATCCCAGACTAGCCCCCAAAAAGGGGGAAAGAAAGGTAAATTCATCTGACATGCCGCGAATGCTAGGTTTTCCCAAGAGCTTGAAATCTATATCTGGTTTCTGTGAAATAGAGCAGATAGGGAGTATTTTTAACACAGAGGTGGAACATGTGAAAATAATAATAAGGCCCTTTCTTAAAGAAGGGGCATAGCATTTTAGAAGCAAAATTTACATGAGCCACCATCGTTAAATGTGCAGTTAACCCTGTAAAATGTCGCAGCTACATTTGGCACATCCGTTATATTTTGACTCTCCTTTGTTTAACAGTTCTTATCAGTCTTAGTTTCCCTGTTTTCCTTCAAGGGAGAATCATAGAAGCCATAGTTCCTAGTCTTCTATAATCAGGATTCAAGGTCAAATACAAGAGCTAAGAGAGAGAATAATGCCTACCTGTGGTGACTTGTTTTTTGATGATATTAGCCAAGCAAAACAAAAAGAAACTTTCCCTTTAAATAATTGATAATACAAGTCGTAATCTGACAAAATGCACTGTGTGCATTCAGCTTTGAAACCGTATGAATAATTAAAAGGAATTATCGGCCACGTTTAGCCAACGGGGGAGAAAGAAAACAATGTCCCTTCTTCCATCACGTGGGAGAAAGGAGCTAGTAAGCGAGTCAGGGAAGGGGTTAAAGTATTTGGATAACACCTGAATAATGATAAAAACAATGATAGTAAAAAAATCAGTTAGAAAATATTGTGAAGTTTTACACTGAAGAAAAAATTATTCCTTTTGAAGAAATACAAACTAACCACTTAAATGTCTTTCAGAGCCTGGTATGTGGATGGCCGTGTTCTCGTGGTGATAGTTACTTTTGGCATAATTCTCCCTCTGTGTCTCTTGAAGAATTTAGGTAAGGAAAGATCTTGCTTTTATCATACTCTCTGTAGTGCCCAGATGAATCAGAAACCTAATAAAATGAACAACTTTGCCTTCTACTTTTACGTGTATGGTGAAGATGGAGTAAGTGATAAATTACAAGTACTAATTAGTGTCAGCTTTATAACGGCATCAAAACACCGGTCCTGAGCAGTCACTCTAGTAGGCTGTGGAGGGGAGACAGACAGGGCTCATAGGCTATTCTGAGAAAAGGCCAAAAAATGGAATTCCCCTCATACAAGGTCTTAAATGCCCTGATTATTTGGACAATTAGATTTTTAAATCTAATATTAGGACAGAAAGTTGTGTGTTTTTATACCCCAAAGTAAAAGTCTAAGCAGTCTCAATTATTTGCCTCATTAAAGGGAGAGAGAAGTGAAAAGTCAGAAGTGGTAAACAGGCACTAAGTCATACCCGTTTGGACTCTCTCTGTGTGTGCTTACAATCAGGCAAGCATGTCTGATGTTATGGGAATTTCATAAACTGAATGATGTGGCCACACTGACAGCTAGTCCAAAGCCTCTAAAATGTGTTTCCTTTAGTTCTGGCCCAATTCTAGGCAGACATTTAAAGTTCTTCCCAAAATGATGGTTAACCATAGTTTCTTGTTTTGTATGAAAAATGTCAAGCCTCTCTCTGTAGCTGTCCTGTAAGATCTTTAAGTAGACCTTAAAAAAAAAAAAAAAAAACCTACCTACCTAATTTTCTGGTTTCTGGGTCTGTATTGAGGCTTTTCTATGTATATACACATAACTGTTTTCAGTTTAAGTAGAGAAGGACTCTTCTCCCCCAGGGATGAGAATAGTGCAGCTCCCTAGGGCCACTTAACTCTGCCTTTCTGGAGGCTCCGGTGGTTGGAGAGCTGCCAGGCATTCTAAGGGGAGCAAGGTAAAGATCCACAGATGCTCACTTTATCCCTAGGAATCACTTCATCTCCTCTGTGCATGCCTCTCATTTGGGAAGAGAAGTATGGTGGCTGATAGTCATTATGCACACAATAAGTGCATAATAAAGAGTAATGGATTTGGCCCCAGGTATCTACCAGAATACAGCAACAGAAACCTATGACTACATTTCCCTGGATTCTGGGAATCTGTGTTCTCTAGTGTGTTAGGGAGAAATAGAATCAAAGCACATAATAATAATATTTGTACTTAAAGTCACGTTTTTGTCAAATAAAGTAGCACTATCAAATAAAAAACCCTGTATTCACATTAGCATGTATGTATACTATTGGAACCTCAAACTAAGCATGAAAAAATGCATTGAAAGAAATCAGGTGATGGATGAAATAATTATTATTGTTTTCTTAAACTTTTTTAGGGTATCTTGGCTATACTAGTGGATTTTCCTTGAGCTGTATGGTATTTTTTTTAATAGTGGTAAGTGTTGGTTGGAATGGTTGGTTTGGTTTTGCTGTAGTACAATGCCATGTAACAATTATTCCTTATTTGGCTTTATTTGATAAAGGCTATATTGTTTCTCCTGTATCAGGTTATCTACAAGAAATTTCAAATTCCCTGCATTGTTCCAGAGCTAAATTCAACACGTGCTAATGCAACAAGTGCTGACATGTGTACGCCAAAATACGTTACCTTCAATTCAAAGGTAAGTTTCTGTATCCTTAAGTATAGAAAGAACATTTTTATTAAGGGCATTGTATTTCTTATTGTTGTAGTAATTAAACTGTTTTGAATGTATTCAATCTCAAAACAACACAGTACCCCTACTTCCGAATTCCACAATTCTTTTAGAGACCTTTGAAAAATACACAAATGTTTCATGCTCCCTCAACCCAGTTTACATGAAGGACAACCTTAAGCATTCTCTGAGAAAATCTCTGTCTCAATAATTGTCTCTTCCTTATAGATCTTTAAAAACAGATTAATGACATCCTTCACCTACAGCTTCCTATCTGGTGACAAAAAGGAATACCTCAAATTTCCCCTGCTTGCACAGTTGAAATATAGATGCCGCCACAATGGCCCTTAAGAAACTTTCATACTGTTGAGATATTGTCAGTAGTATTGGGAACAGTGGGCTATGGAACCACTTAGGCTTGGATCTGAATCCTTAAGCAAGTTACCCAATCCCACGTGTGAAAATGAGTCTTCTGTTCTGTATCATACAGGTTTTTTCTTTTCTTCGGTTAGAATCTTTTTATCTTTTTTTCTCCTCACCTGAGCACATGCTTATTGATTTTAGAAAAAGGGAATGGGAGGGAAAGAGGGGAAGACAAACATCAGTGTGAAAGAGAAACATCAGTTGGTTGCCTCTTGTACACACCCCAACTAGGGGACTGAACCTGTGGGCCTTGACCAGGAATCAGACAGGCAGCCTTTCAGTTTGCAGGAAAATGCTCCAATCAACTGAGCCACACTGGCCAAGGCTTACCAGGTTTTGTGTGTTTTTTTAAGAATGTGCCTGGTATAGTGCTTGGGCAGAATTAGAGCATGAGAAATGCTACTTTTCCTTCCTTCCCTACCAGTTTCTTTTTGCATAAGAAGTTGAATTTGAAAGTTTTAAAAAGTCATATCTAAGAAAACTAAGTCTCAGTCTCTCTCTCAACTCTAAGGATGCAACCAAAGCAGTGAATGTGGAAGTAATTTTCTTTTTAGATGCCATCTTTTAAGTCTGATTAGCTGCACCTTTTACATAGCAAAGAGCAGTAAAACGGATGTGGAAGTTCTGGGCATGTCCCCTAACCTTCGGAGGGAGTCAGGAGAATAGCAGTGGTCTGTCCACTGCTCAGAGTTGAGAAGGACTCAGCGAGATAATGTAGGAAAGTGTCGTGTAACTGGTTAGCACCATACAGATACAGTTTTGCTGTGTCACGAGTATGTAAAGTGCGCTGTTGGTGAGCTGAATCTAAACCCCTCCTGTGCCAAGTGCCTAATGTCTCAGGCTAGATAAGCTCTTTCAGAGAATCTTCTTCTATTTTAGACATCAAAGCCCTCCTAATAACCAAATAGTCTGGGGACTCTGAAGGGCTGTCAGCTAAAAGACAGCTCAGAACTACTGGGGCTATATAATTTTATGGTGAAAAATACCTTTTTAAATGTTTTTTTTTTTCTTTTAAACAGACCGTGTATGCTCTACCAACCATTGCGTTTGCATTTGTCTGCCATCCATCAGTTCTGCCAATTTACAGCGAGCTTAAAGAGTAAGAGTTTTTCATCTTAATCACTTTATAACCCCTCATTACTAGGCAAATACTGTGTAAAAATAAACAGACTCATGTAACGAACTTCTGTGGCCTTATCACCCAGCTTCAGCATTTACCTTGTGCCATTCTTGAGCAAGTACTATATTTTAAGAAAAAAATTAAAAAAGAGCAAGAAAAACCAGAAACCTGCAGCATATTTTGGGTGTAAATATATAAAGTGGCCAACTATGTGGGCTTTTTTTTTTTTTGGTTAATCTGGTTTTTCAAATATGTATTACTTAGGCGAATTCAAGTATTTGTGCGGCTCTGTGTAACTTATACCTATTTGGCAGGAGAACATAATGACCTCAAGGTTCATCTGTAAACTGCTAAATATATCATCTCTGACTCACCTGTTGGTTTAGGTGGAAAAGGCTGTGAATCTGGCAGAGAGAAATTAATGTTAAGACCACAAACTAGACAAAAGATTATTGTTGTTCATTTTAAATTATTAAGATATTTCTGTGCATTTGTTTTTGATTGTTATTCTAGAGGGAACTAAAGGCCTACTTATAAGTTTCCTCACTGATTCTCTTTTTAGCTTACTGTTATCATACTTTCTGCATAAAAAGTCATTTTGGCATAGTCTTAAGCTCAAAAGATATACAATATAGCCATTACCATTTTGAAACAAAAATGAAGTTGAAATCATTTAGCATTGAATTCACTCACGATTCTTCCTCCTTCATATTTAACCAATATAGGTAAATTGAAATATTTATATCTACTTATCTATGGGTATATCGATGCCAACTTTAGGACCCTGTATTTAGAGTATTTAATTACCTTTTGGCATCTTTTAAATTTTATTGTCCAGCTTTTAGCTTTTCATTTCCTCATGTGTGCACTTCTCAATCTTTCTGCTCTTCCACACTCCGTTATGACACACGCACATATGACTGTTGGCCGTCTGTTACTGAGCACAAGTCTCATGGACTCATTATTCGGGCAGTTAAAAAAACTTAAAGGTTCATCCAAGAGTAAACCTGACTTAAGAGACAGAGTCCCTCAATTATCACCCTTCTGTGATCTTTTGGGAACTTACTGCCGTGGAGAAATAGACTGCTAGGTGCATCTCTCCGGCTACTCAGTGGGAAAACTGGAACCTAAATAACAGCTTTAGCAACAGAACCCCTAAGGTCTAGTTCCAGCATTGCCCTTAGTCCCTGGGGCTAGGAGAACACCATTTGAATTTACTCTGCCATTTCTCCTGTGAAGTCTGGATGTGTAGATAATATCAAACAATATTAGAAAAATACTCTTTGTCCTTCAGATAAGAACTTGATATTCTTTCAAAAGAATAGGGAAGAATATGCAAAGCAGTGTTAGTTCCATGGATCTCTCTCCCACAGTACCCCTTTGGTAGAAAAGAAGTTATTCTAAACTGGCAAGATTGCCCGGGGAAACTGCAGCTGGTCGGTCCGCCCTACCCTGATAGAAAGTTAAGTTAGAATTAACTAACACTCCTGTGTGAACCCTGGTGTTTAAATTCTGTAACATGGCTTTTAATTTTTCAAAAATTTTTATCTTTGTTTTTAGTCGATCCCAGAAAAAGATGCAGATGGTTTCAAATATCTCCTTTTTTGCCATGTTTGTTATGTACTTCCTGACTGCCATTTTTGGCTACTTGACATTCTATGGTAAGTAACTTCTGTCAGTACATGGATGTAGGTAACTGTAAATGAATTAGTAAAAATCAGTATCAAAATAACCTTTAACATGACAGTTAAAAAAGCAACACATGTATCCATTGATTTTGCTGGTCTTTTACTCTACTTAAAGCAACTTCACTGTAGAATAGTTACCAAAAACAATACACTATAATTTTCCCCTAATACTGTTCTTAAAAGAAATATATTTTTATAAGCATACCACCTGTTACTGAGGAAAGTGAAAACCGTATCAGAGAATTTCCTAACTGCTGTTGCGAATTGGGTCAGATTCCATTAATAGAAAAGAGAGACAGAGACAGATGTTGAAAGTGAGAAAGAACAAAGTGCCGCACTCGTGACACTTCCCGTTAATTAAAAATAAAATGCCTACTTTTTCACCAGAAGTTGGAGGCTTGCAAAGATTTGAAGGAATGACACAGAAAGTTAAAGGGGATGAAATCCAAGGTGCAGTGAGAGGTCCTTGGAAGGAGGCGGGGTGGGGAGGCGGTGTTGCTCTCCCGTCAAAGGCGCGAGCGTCTTCCGCTCTCAGTGGCTGCCGTTCTAGCTCTGGGCGTCTTTGAAATAAACTTTCTGATGCTCAGAGTGGAAAAAAGTTCAAAGTGGTACATAAGCAAAATAATCTTTTGTTTGTTTTTTTTTTTTTTTTGTAAAAGAAACATACATAAAAGAGAAGAATAATTTCTTGATGGTGGTTAAGTTTGGTTGGCACCTCTGCTGCTTGGTCACTGAAGGTTGAGTTGTAAGAGGAGAGTTTAAAAGAGGCTCCGAATGGCCTGCCATCCGCCCATCCACTCACAAGACTGTGGCTGTTTGGCGTTGTTTGATGAGTGGTGCCAAGTGGGGGGAAATCTACATTAAGAATAGCTTTGTGCTGCAATCTATATTATTTTTGGTCCCCGTTTACTCCTAGGATTAATCTCGCATAAACAAAGCCTACCCACTCTGAGTAGCTGCTTCTGATGATCACTCTCAATTCCTTTGAGTTAAAGTGACAACGGACAGGTAGAGCGCATCTCAGGCAGGGGACTTTTCTTTCCACTCTACAAGTTGTCTTGACGTCCCAGATCGTTGCGTTTCCTGCCCTGCAGTGTACAGATTCCGTGTTGTTCGGGAAAACTGCCATTTGGGGGCGTGCTTTGTTTCTTGTTAACACCTCCTTCCCCCTCATTTTAGAAGGCGTGCAGTCGGACCTCCTTCACAAGTACCAGAGCAAAGACGATGTTCTCATCCTGACCGTGCGGCTGGCTGTCATCGTCGCTGTCATCCTCACGGTGCCGGTGTTGTTTTTCACAGTGAGTACAGCCTCCGTGCAACCCGAGAACCTCTGAGGTCTCGCCTTTCCTTCCATCATCAGGAGCCTGGTGCAGAGGAGGCCAGATGCAGGTGGCTCTCCTGTGTCACTGACACTGCCTCTGGGAAGGATCCCACACTCAGCTGAGACTCGAGGAAGAAAGTGGGATCAGTGAGATGGGGCAGATTCTGATGGAATGAACCTTAATCCTGACTGACCCGCCGCTCTCTTTTGTAGAGAAAGGCAGATAGCCTGTTCGAATCTTCACCAGACACAATGAGAGAATGGAGAGGGACCAGAAGGGAACACTTTAGCCGTAGATAAAACAAAAACAGAAATTATCCCCCCTACAAGGAAATAATCTATTCGTAAATAAAAGTGCTTTTCCATCTTAAACCAAGCCCCCCTGCCTCCCACACTGTTAAGTTATCTATAAATTACAAAACAGTCCACAGAGCCCTGCGCACCAATACATCAGTTTCTGCTGAGCACAGTGAAGGTCGGCGTGCTGCACCCCCCGACTGAACCTCTGTTTTCCTTTCCTGCAGGTTCGCTCATCTTTGTTCGAACTGGCTAAGAAAACAAAGTTCAATCTGTGTCGTCACATCGTTGTCACCCTCATACTCTTGGTTATTATCAACTTGTTGGTGATCTTCATTCCCTCCATGAAGGATATCTTTGGCGTTGTTGGTATGGCTCTATGACTTCATACTCATCCTACAGCAGCTATTCAGGAAGCGAAAATGTCACAATAACATCAAACTTTCTTCTTATTTTACAGGCGTTACATCTGCCAATATGCTCATTTTCATTCTTCCTTCATCTCTTTATTTAAAAATCACAAACCAAGATGGAGATAAAGGAACTCAAAGAATTTGGGTATGTCTTATGCCAGCCACCCTAATTTTTCTGATTAATTTTTCACTTAAATTTACCAAAGAAGTAGTTCACCTCTGCCGTCTAGTCCTACTTTTAGCAACCATGAAGAAAGGCAGCAGTTCTGTAGCTTTCCCCTTGGGGGATTTCAACTATTTCATCAGAATCCTATTTCCTCAAAAATATCTTTTCAGGCATTATTCTTACTGTACCTTTGCTTTTGCTCTGAGCTAGGGCAGGGCCTGCTGGGAGGATGGATGTTTGTCATCCTATGTCTCGATGGGTGATGCCTTATCTTTAGCAACAAAATGTAGTGGAGAGGGACTCAGAGACGTTGTGCAGGCCACTGTCTCTGTGCAGTTCCCAGTCATGCACCTCCTCCTGCAGCTCAGGAAACATCTGATGCCTTACCTTAAATGGCTGAGTGAGCTTAAAGAGCCTTTTTATGATTTGACAGAAATGCTTTGGAGCAACAGACCTGGATTCAGAAACTACCTTTCTATATTGGGATTCTTGTTTCCGGGTCTGGTGAAGTTCAAGGGCATCTTCAAGGTGGTGCACTTGGAGACAGTGAGGGAAGCAGGGGTGAAGTGGCTGCTACATGAGTACCTTCTGGAGCACCATTTGGTTGGGCCTCGGAGAAGGCTTCTCAGCTGCCCTCCCAGATAGTGTAAGCACTCCACTCTCACATACTACCTGAGTCACAGACCCGGACTAAAGACGCAGGCCGGAGGGGTCGTCCTTGTGCGTTTGGGAGAAGTAGCACTGATGTGGGTAGAGCATCTACTTCTCCAACAGGATTATCCCTGAAGCCATAAATCCTAAATCCTTTTAAAGTTTACCAGTCATTATTTTATAAGGACAGAGAGGATGGAGCAGAGCAGTCTCTCTGGCTCAGCAGTAAAATATACTAAGATCTGAAAATGGTAGAGGCCTCTCACCAGTGAATTCTCTGGGCTTCCCCAACCCCACTCCCATAACAAAATCTGTGATAGGAACTACAGAATAGTGTTAGATAAGGACTCCTGTCCATTTTAGGACCCACTGGGAGTTAGACCAGACCCATGATGGTCGGCCCCTACGCATCCCCCTCAGTCCCACTGTTTGCCTTCTCTCCTCCCCTTAGCTCTGTCCTCCAGGCTCCCGTCCATCCCCTTGGCCTTCATAATGCTTCGCCCCTGTCCCTGCAGAGCTTTCAGTGGAGAGTCTCAAGGTCAAACAGTTTATAAGCTTGTGTCCTCCAGATTCGATTTAACAGCCTGTCCGCCTGTGTTCTTCATCAGCCCTTTAAGTAACTTAGTTGTTTTCTTTTTTTTTCACATTTAATAGTATTTCATATTTGTGTCAGTCATACAGCATAGTGGTTAGACAATCATTTACGCTGTGGCCCCCCTGGGATTCCAAGCACCCATTTGGCACTGTATAGAATTATTACTGACGTAACTTAGTTTCTGACCTCCATTTCCTAGCTCACTTGATTAAATTTACTTTGCTTTTATATTGTTTTCTACTTTTCAAACAGAAATGTTTGCTGCCAGCGATAACCAAGGTTGGTTGGTAAAGAGTAATGAAATGGCCTGTATGTTTTCCAGGGCTGTTTTTTTTTTTTTTTTTTTAAGTTGTAGTCTTAGTTTGAGAGAAGCTTTAAGGATACCCAGCCAGCTGTGGAACAGATTTCACTCTGAGTGACCACAAGGGCAAAAACAGAATGTAGAGGGCGGCTCTCTATCCTTGGTGCTTATTTCCCCATCCTTGGAGAATCAGGTTCAGAAAGGTTCTCACGGTTTAGCAATGGTTGTGACAAACTCCAAATGCAGGGGCGCACAAAAGGAGGGGGAAGCGTTCCTGTTCGTCTCCCAGGTGCACGTGGGGCGTGTCTGCATCCCTGAAAGTAACCCTTGCCTTTCTGTCGCCCTAGGCTGCCCTTTTCTTGGCCCTGGGGGTGTTGTTTTCCCTGATCAGCATCCCCTTGGTCATCTACGACTGGGCCTGCTCATCGAGTGGTAACGAGGGCCACTGAGACCGGCTGAGTAAAGGAAACAGTGCCGTCCACTGCTCAGTCCAGTCACCACGCATCAGCCACCCTCATCACTTCTTTTGCAAGTTTACAGAAGCAAACAGAAATTTATGAGATACTTAAAGTGGAATATCACTTTGGTAGCAAAACAGAACTGTTTCTATAATGGTTCGTGTCTCACCAAGGTTTGGGATCAATTTAAGGATCATGGATTTTTTTTTCTCCAAATTTCATGCAATCATATTTCCTAGTACTTTCCACAGTCAGTTATTTTTCAGTCTCCTAACTCGCTCTTTTGTGATGTTATGGTCTGTTAGAACTTTAAAACCATGATCACCAATCATGTTTATTTATTAGAAATCCAGGTCTGAAATAATTTTCTTACTGATGTTCAGGTCATACAATCTGTACCTTTTTAGAAGAGAAAAGAACTTTAAATTGTATATATTTATTTTGCTTTACAGAAAAAAATGGTTTCATAAATAATTTGCCTATTAACATAGCACACAGGGAAAATCGTGTACGAGTCACAGGGCGCGTGCTGTGGCTGGGGCAGAGGCCGCCCGACGTTTGAGGTGGCTGTGGTCACCTGGCCGCCGACCCCGGCAGTCTGGCGGCCTCACGGGTACTACGTCCTGTCCTGCGCAGAATCGCAGAGATGTTCTCTGGTGAAGTGTTCTCAGCAGGGGCGGGGGGGCAGAAATTACTCTTTCCTTGGTCAATGTATCAAACTACACATTTGGGTAATCTAGCAAAGGAAGTTTTTTTCCCTCTGGGTGACTTGTGTCAAAATTACTCTGATCTGAGTCAGTTTCTACTGGAGGAGTCCCAGGGCACCTTCGTAATAATAAATGGAGGGGCAGAGGTACCACAAAAAGATTGTCCGAAATGCCTGAGAAAATATTCCTCTGCTGAGGGCTAGCCTTCATCCCTATACTCTACACTGTACTGTTGAAGAGGGAACACATTTTCTTAAATTACAAGTTCATCAGGTTTTGTTCATGTCCACCAGCTTTTTGCACAGAGAATAACATGTATCTAACCAAGGGAGATCTAGGATAAGTAATTCCTGTTTTATATTGGGTACTTTGGGGGGGGTCTTTAAAAGACTTGTTTTATATCTATAAATTTAGTTTATTTCAAATATAAGATTTTTATATCTTAAATAAGCCTCATTCCTATTTCTTCTCCATTAACAATCCATCCAGAGTCTTGAAGAAAGAGACCCCTCAGAGATAGTCTCTGAAGAGAAGTTGTGACAGAATCACTGAGGACCTTCCTTCCCCCAGATGAGGGCCTTGCTGTCTGTGTGTCTGTGCTGTTTGTTTGTACTCCCGGCTGTGGGGTGCCCCACACCACCCACACAGGAGGACAGAGCTGCCTCTCATTCTTACCCCAGCCCCTGTCCTTAAGGCGGAGGAAGGAAGCTACACAGAGATGGGAAAAGAAGAGAGTGCGGGACAAGGTGGCTTGGAGAGCAGTGGGGAACAGAAGCCCAGAACTGCATCGCCCCTGAGCTGGGTCGTCGCCTGTGATTGGATTGTCCAGATCACACAGTAAGAAATGTCTGTGCTCAGTGAGCTGGTCTCTTGAAACAGGCCTTGCTTTTCAGTCTATATATTCTGATTGAATTTCTCAGACACCGATGTTCGCCAAGCACAGATTTCTTATCCTGAGATAAGTAGACTCTAACTGCAGACTCTGGGCAGAGTTTCCAGGTCCCAAGCTCTGGCTTCTGTTCCCCCCTCACTCAAATCCCCAGAAACCCCCACATGCACTGGGAGAACATGGAACTGTCCCCTCCTCTTTATGGACCCATGCCCCAGGGAAGAGGCAGGCGCCTTGCTGTGATCCCCCTGCGGGAGGAGAAAGGTCGGTCCCTGCATCTCTTGGTAGGGCCATCATGACTTTTAACGTAATGTCCCAGAATGACATCCACATGAGGTCAAAGTTCAGATATTTAGACATAAATAACTACCTATGAACGAATACCTAATCCAGTAAAACGCTCTGTCCTTTTCAACAGTGTCTTCCACATTAGGTGGGAGTGGGTCGGGGGGGAGAAACTGAACAAAACAAGTCAGGTCAGCTGGCCCTTGGCGCTTGTCCAGGGCACCGAGTGATGAAGTAGCCAGAGAATGGGATGAACCTCCATTAAAAAATACATAATGTAGTTTCCAAGCTGTATTATTCTACTTTTTATTTTCCTCATTAATTTATAACAATTTATTTTACACTCCCAAAGTCAATTTAGAGATTTATCATTAACTCTTGGGGGAAGAAGGATATGTAGTGATACTTTTGGATCTCTGGATTTTATGTGTTAGTACAAGGAATAATTATTTAAAATATATTTATTTAGAAGAGATACATTGTTGATGTCTGTGATACCACAGGTTTTTAAAAATATTCTTTATATGTTTATCTAAGTTTGTTGTTGACTGAATATAATAGTCCCTACTGTAATTTGTCACGTCACTGGTTAATGACATCATTTGTGTCAGGTTAACTTGTAAAGTATACTGCTCTTACTCTTCTTGTTCAGAGTAGCAAACTGGTAGCCAAAAATACATGTATCACAGAAGTTAGGTAGAATTTAAACAATATAGTCAAGTACTATAGAGGTTTCTCTGCTAAATTAGTAGACTACAGAACATGATACCATAGCCACTGGGAGCAGCACGTTTTCCTTCAGTAGACAGGTCTCAACACTAGTGAACAGCGCCAGTGTCAGGCTTGGGATTTAGAACTGTTCCCTAGTCACCGCAGTACAGAGTGCGAGAAAGCCCTCACTTCCTTAATGCTACCTGGTAGAAGTGGGGGTAGCAGGGTGCGCACAGGGAAGAAGCTCAGTCTTGCTCAGCAGAGGCAGTCCCCAGCTCACAAGCTGGTCATGTTGCAAATGGTCAGTTGATTATTTGCGACCTGGACTGTAACCACTGTACATGGTGGTTAGGCCCCCAGAACAGGTAGAAAAGATTATGCAACCCATAGTTCAGCTGAAGTCAGATAATATAACAAGATTGTTGAAGAACCTAACCACTACACATTCTTTCTAGGGGTAGTTGTTCAGAGTGCCAAGGACACATCATTCCTGTTGTTAGTGGCATCTGGAGCACCCACGGCAGCCACGCACCCCTGCTGGATTCCGGGGGTGCAGGGTCGCCACCAGTCAGAGGTGACCAGAGTGGCCTGAAGCAGGGTCTCCGGCAAAGGAGGGGAAGGATAAGTCTGGGGCACCCCAAGAACCTAGCGGTAGGAGAAGGTGAAGGAGGATGAGGGGCCTCTGTGAGCTGTAAACCTCCAGGGGCCTTCCTCAGCTGATACCTTCTTTTCTCTAGGGTCTTAGGCTTGTCCTGCCTGCTTCTATTTTTAGGGCCTTTCGCTGCCATAGTTCGTTGTCCCTGCTCACTACATACACAAAAATGATGTTGCCACAGAGCCTCTGCCATCTGCCAGTCATTGGAGCCAGCGTACAGCACTTCTCCTGGTTCAGTGCTAACAAGCCATCGTTTCACTGCCCAGTAATCAGATGGGGGTGAAACAGCTCTCTACCCACTTTCCTTTTTTTACATTTGCACACCCAGTAGAGAAAGGCACATGTGGGTGATGGCTTTGGGGTTTGGGGTGGACAGAGGATGGTGGTAGGATCCCACAGTATTTCAGAGGACCCCACAGTTACCCCAGAGCTGACTTTCTTCTGGACTTGAGCCTCTAAGCCAATGGTTCTCAAAGTGTGGCCCCCAGACCAGCAGTAGCAGCAGCAACAGGTGGGAATGCAAATTCTCAGGCCCTACCCCAGGCCTAGTGAAATCGGGGTGGGGGACTGGAGGCATGACTGGACCGGTGTTTTAACACGCCCCTCTGGTGGTCTCCATGCACGTTAAGTTTGAGTGCCACCCTGAGCCAGTTAGTCTCACCCTTGTTCTCCCCAGAGGACGGGGTTCACAGGACTCGTGGGACGAGGAATAGGGGCCAGGACTTGGGGAGGGGGCAGAACTCCTCAGGAACAGCCCCCACCCCCTTCCCACTGGAAGGGCTGATGCGGGTGCCGAATGGTAAGCAGAGGCTGTCTGCACTCTGGTATCACTTTGGGCTGAGGCACAATAAGTTCACATTTTTTAGACCTAGGAAGAAGGTGAGGTGGTAACTGTTTTCTGGTTTGGGTTTTTTTTTTTTTAAAGGGGAATTAAAAGAATATACCCTATGTGAATGCAGCCTTAGAGGAAGTGCTGAATTCATGTCAGGAGTAAGTTCTGCTGGATGTTTGAGCTTGTGGTGCAGTGATTGATCCTGTCTTTTTAAAGTGAATTCTCTACGAAAAGGTCTGCACTGAATAAGGAGCTACACACTGTTTGGAAAAGAATGTAGAGCTCAGTTCCGTTTCGGTGTATCCGAATGCTGGACAGCACAGTTAAGTGGGGTGGGGAGGATGTTGGGATGTGACCAGATATTTGATTTTATGCCTTAGAGCAAAAGCCATCAGTTTCCCTCAGTTTATCCATGTAAATGGCTTGAGGCTTAGACAGGGCATAAGCCTCAAGGATACAATTCCTCCGTCCCAGTGCACAGTAAACTTCTAGCCATGTTCACAACCAGGAGGTTGTGGACTGCAGCATTTAGCAGTGCTAATAAATGACCTCCTTAGGGGTGGCAGATAGAGACTCCTTTAGCGATAGAGCATGCTTCCTCTAAAATACAGGGAATTGTTTATGATATAAGGCTTTGGGGTTCAAAATGGGGGTGGGGTGGCTAACAACTGAAAAAATATCACCGTATCTAAAAGGAAAAGTTCTTGGAAAATATATAAAATTCACAAGGGTTAGGTATTCCCCTTTTGGGTTTTTTCGGAGGAAGGGCTATGAAACTGGGCTTATCTGTATACAGGCTTGAATTTTGGTTTTTAAAAGGAAGTATCTATGCAGCTGAGGCTTATTGTAGGAAATACTTCATTTGTATGTAAATATACTGTAAATAAATAGGAGGCTGTATATTTTTGCAGTTGTTGATCCTCACTGAAATAGAAGTCTCTTGCTTCTGCATATGAAGAATAAAAGTTTTCGTAGATATTAGAGGTTTCATTTGGGAATTAGAAAATTTTACATTCTCTCCCAGGTAACATAGTTCTCTCAATGTAAACTTGGAACCGAAAAGTCTTTCTTAATTGTTTAGAAAGAGAAATGTCTGAGAAATAGCTGTATTGATTTCTTATACTGATAGTAAGATCAATTATTTACAAGGTAGTCCTCTGAGCTACAACTAAGGAATATTTAGACCCAAATTATTATCATTTAGAAATAGATGACCTAAAACAACAAATGGTTTCTTCATACTGCTCTTCCACTGTTAACACTGACACCACCACACAGTATTTATACAAACAGAAGTTGGGGAGGAGAATGTTATTTTTTCAAAATTGAATTGCTGCATTTCCCAAACTTTGGGATTTTTGAAAGGGAGAAGAATCTGAACGTTCACTAGGAGCACAAATTTGAAGGAGGGAAAAAAACATTATTTTATCGAGCTTTTGAAAGTCGTGCATGTTTGCCTTTTACTCTCAGTGTCGACGCCAACATAGACTGTCTTAAGTATTTTTTCCCGAAGCCCCTGAGTCTTCATCGCCGGTGTGCGATCCATTCCCTGGCGTCCAGTGTGTGTTAGACGTCATCGACGTCCCATGCGTGTAGGCACGCTGCTGTTTTATTCATGTAAGAACCTCGTAAATGAATTTTAGAGGAATAACTTAAGTGAGTCACAAGTCACAAAACCTTGTTAATCAAATAGAAGTTTTGTTTTTTCCCCCCAGGATGTGGTGTAAATAAAGAAATGTAAGACATTCTGTCTATAACTGCTCTATTAACAGTTTTTAAACATTAAAATCATGAACTCAAACTCCAAATTTTGTGCTCATTCTTTTGGGATGCCGTACTAAAACGGGGATGTTTGAGGACTTACCACACACCCTATTCAGGACAGCTGAAGACAGACTTGCATACATTCGTCTGTGTTCCAGAACCCTGAAGTTCACACGTGTCATCTGTCTGAAACGTGGTACATCTTTCTCCCCTCCTCATAATCAGAGTAGGTTGAACACAACATTTTAAACTCAGGTTCACCTTTACAAATATCATTTTCTGTTGCATGTTGGAGGAGGGACTCTAGTCTTCCTCTACCTGCATTACAGCTGCCCATAAAATAGGACATTCTAGCCACATTTCTACTTGTGATTGAGGGGAAAGCTCTTGCAGCCTGGCCTTTTCTCATCCATCACTGGCTCTGTCGCAGGGATTAGGAAAGCTTTATCAGACCAGCAAGATGGCCAGAGTCTAATATCCAGATCCCTCTTGTGGGCAGAGTCAGTGCAGGAACAAGTGGGCCTCCCAGCGTGCCTGGGTGTGTCAACCCGTTCTTCCGGGCTACGCTGGTGCAGACGTGGGTCTCAAGGTGGAAATCTCGGGTACAAGAGTCCAAGTTGTGTACTGCACTCTTGTTTCATTAACAATAAAGCTGACATTTTTATCCTCCTGTGCATTCTTGTTTGTATCTCATAACTGAACAAAACTCCAGGGGCAAAGGTTACATGAGTAATGATCACTTTCAAAACCAGGCAGTTAAAGTGCCCACACCCAAAAGGCTGCTGGGGGGCTTTCTCTCAATTGACAGGTCCCCAGTCCTGCTGTGCCTTGGATGGTTCTGACTTCTTCCACTATGGCTCCAGGAGTGTCTGCTACTACTGTTCTACTCTGCCCTGTTTCACACTTCATCGTCTGGGTAGGGGTTAGTCTCCTCTCCTGTGGAGTAAACTGCAGACTCACTGGTAACTTTGCAACTCAAAGGGCCTGTTCGCTTACCTGCTAGATTTATAATTGTGTCCTGCCTGGTTAGCATAGTCTGGGAGGGATTAATGAGGCCCAAATAATGAGGACAATTTTTTTGTATACCAATGTTTTACCTTTCATCAGTTTAAATTTTAGACTAACCCCAATTTACAGGATAATCCATTTTTCAGTAGGGTCAGTGCAACATCAAAATAACCTGGCATCAAAATGTATTATAAGGCTATAATACTTGAAACAGATTTATACAGATTGTGGAAATAAAGAGATAGAACATAATAAAGAACACATATAAATGGCCCAAATAACCCCAGAAAAGTGGCCTTTCAAATCAATGGGGAAAATAAGGGTTACTCTGAACAGTGAAAAAAGATGACTAGCTTTTTTTTTTTTAAACAAGGCCAGAAAACTTTAATTGCATTTCCTAACATTACAGAGCTAAAGTTGTAATGCCTACCTTTTTGAAGAACATTAAGTTGGACCCCTATTAGACTTTAAACATGATACATAGGTAAATATGTCCTTTTTTTTACAAATGGAAGTCTATTAAATAAATGTCAAAAATTTTACTTAGCTCGTTATTAATGAAGGAACAAGTAAGATGTTTAAAAATAATTCAAAGGAGAATTCAAGGAACACATACATGAGCAAGCAAGGATACTGAAATGAATTCACTCGTAGATGCAAAAGTGGCCCTCACGGGGTAATTAATTGCATCTCACCAGACAATTCATTTGCTTCTCTGGGCAATAATAATTTATCATTTTCCCAAAATTTACAGAATTATAAAATAGCTCAAAAGCCCCCCAAAAGTGAGTGGGGTGCCAAAATTTGTATAGAATCAGATAACCTAGAAGGGACATCTAGTATTGCATAGAAAATTCACCCAGTAGTCTCTTTGCTTCTCAAATGTTTTCCATTTTCTTTGTGAATATAAAATTTCAAAGACTATTCGTGGTCTTAAAAAAAATGGCTGGTGTTATTAGGTCTAGCCTGATTGTTTGCATAGGTCCAACAAACATTAATTAACCTCCAGGCTTCCTCGGGTTTGCTTTGTAATCTGTAAGGTTGGACAGTTCATAGCCACAGAGTCGCACTTTTACAAATCTATTATTTGCTAGCTCAAGGCCAGGAAAGCAAGCCCAAGAAACTCCCCTGTATGTCACCAGCAGTGTCTATAAATTCAGGGGAATTCCTCTGTCCTTGAGTTCACCAAAATTTGCTAAGATTCCTGGCCTGAAAGGAAATGCCCTTTCTTACCATCTATCCTAGGTAAGGTTGGTAGCCAGCTTCCCTGGGATGGTTTTGTACTCATTGGCTCCATAATGAAAATAAACTTTGTTCCTTAGAGTTGTTTGATATAATTGATTAAATGAGCATCATTCTCAAATATGACATCGCCCCCCCCCAAAAAAAAAGACCATGGTTACATAATCAATTTTTTTTAAAAAATGTATACTGGTAGAAATACAAAGTTCTCATATCTATGCAAATAACAATGTTGTAAAAAAACCAAACAGATTTTTAATTTGGAGGGGCAATGAAGGGAATTCAGTGAGAAGCAGAAAAAAGTTTCATTTCACTACAAAAGCAGAGTCCACTGAATTGTTGTGGATTAAAGATAGCTTAAGAAGAAAGAAATGGCCTCCTACATATCCAGAAAATAGGGCGTTAAAACTGCCTCAACACAATCACAGTAAATTTCCTTCATTCATTCACAGTGAATCAGCTCATTCCATCCTGTGTAATTCTGTTCTGCTGGATCTTGGGTTAGCATTCTGCTTTCATAAAGTTGTCTGCTCCGGACTGAAAAGAATCCTGGAAAACCACTCTCACTCCACATACAGCCTGAAAGTTGTCTACGTGATGTCAGCTCAGAAACTTGTACCCAAGAGTCGATGCTTTGAAATGTCCATAGTTTCATGTACTTTGCACAGGCCTTTTCCATGAGACTCTGGGGCTGTGTCCTTGCTCAAGAACCAGAATTTGGCCTGTAGCTTACAGCACAGCCTCAGGCAAGTTTCAGGAAGCAGAAACCTATTTAATAAAATGACTGACAGGCTGTGGTTAATTTATTATAGTAACCAATGGTTATCCATGCTAACATAGGCATGCATTCTATCATAGGCATCTTTCCAGATAATCTTAAAGAGCTGTGTAGTATTCCACTGAAAGGTCACCCAGTAATCTGTGCACATTTCAAAGTCTTTCATAATTTCCTGTCACTCTATATCTATATCTCATCTGTATACTAACTGGGAGAGGGAAGGCCTTTCTCGGTATAACACACAGGTACCACAAAGGATGATCAATTAATTGATTGATAAATATTTTAAAATTCTGTGACTTAAAGTAGTACCAAAGTGCAAAAAAAAAAGCCCAAAGAAACAAAACTAACATTTGCAGTACATATGTTGCAACTGATATGACCTGACTCTCAAGTTTTAGGTTGAAATTATTTAAATTATTTCCATGTCAAATTACCAAGAGGCCCAATACCTCTTTCTTGATACTCCCACCTCCAAATTGACCATGAACTCCAGAAGTGCCTGGTTTGGAACCCCAGGCAAAGGAGAGCAGACTGGAGAAATTCATCAGTTCACAGCAGGCTTCTTTCCCCCAGCAAGGAAGCTTCTGTCTCTGCCTGCCACACAGTCTCACCGTTGAACGCTGGCTCTGCACAATCTGTTACATCTGTGTCTGCTGCAGTCCTGCCCTCACAGGCCCACCACTCTCTGGCTGACCTGATGGAGGAAAATGACCCCAATCCACCCAGTGCTATGGTGGCTGTCACCTTAGCACCCAAGCAAGGAAGAGCACCTCAGTTTATTTCCAACGCATGCCCTCCAGGCTGTCTGGCTCAGAAGGGGCTCCACTTGCACCTGCCCCCTGTATCAGAGTCAACCCTCTCCCTTTCCCCAACTTCAGACGCCCCTCACGGTTTCCTGCCCCTTTCTGAGGTCATCTCAATCTGCGAGAGAGGGTCTAAAACTAGTAAAACTCCGAAGGAAAGGAACTGGTGACAGACTCAAGACTACATTCCCTGGGGCCTCTGCACACTTGCCGATCCTTTCCGCAGTCACTGTTCCAACGCACCGGGGCAGTTTGGCTTCCGGCTGCCATGAAACCACAAAGATGTTCCAGTGAAATTCTTCCCTTGGGGTGGTGCCTGCCTGTTTGGCTCCTATTTAGAACTTAAAAGGGCCCATTTGATTAACTTTTCCTTGTTTAAAAGTGACTAAATTGTCTTTTCAAAGAAGCGCTTAGAAGCTTTTTAAAGTTCTGCCAACACAGTGCTTGGCTAATAACATAGACTTAATCTCCTTAACCAATTAAGAGCTTTTAAAAATCACTATAAAAAATTAAAAGCCTGATAGAAAAATGGGTTACAAAATATAAAGGGACCTACCAGAAAAAGAAATAAAATAAACACATAGAAAGGTGTTCAATCTAATGATAATCTAACTCATAAGTAAAAAATGCAAATTAGAACATCTAAGTACAACTTTAAAGTTTTTCCCTTTCACATTGGCAAAGATTACAGTTTTGTTAGGGATGCAAGAAACAGCCATATTCATGTGAAGTTGATGAGAGTAAATTGTTGCAACATTTTTGGAGAGAAACTTGGCAACATCTACTAATTTTATAAATGCTTTTAACTTTTTGCCCCATCAATTCCATGCCTGTGAATTTTTCTCACTCACAAGGTACAAAATATACAAACAATGCACTGTCAGATTCTCTTCTTATCTCTTCATCTCAATTCATATTCCAGTCTCTGTTCTTTTACTTTTTCTATTGTCCCTTGTGCAATTTCTTCACCTCTTCTCTTTACTTAATAAGCTCTTGTGCAATTTTCATTTTAACAGTCCTCCCCACTAAACCCAACCCCAGTCCCTGTTTCCACATCCAGGCTCCCAGTTTGCCCAGCCCCATGTCACAGGAGAAATCAGAGACATTTCTTGATCCTATGCATCAGAAAATTTTAATTGGTAGATCCCTGTTCAACCACAGCTTGATTCTTCATAGCTAGTTCCAAAATGGTGAGTGGGTAAGTTTTATGTATTTTATGAATTTATGACTGCTTTAAAAAATAACTATACCAGATTCCTTTTTCAGGCCAGTTAAATTATAATCTATCATGATCATCTATCAATCTGACATTTCCTGCATAGCCAGAGATGTTTCAAAAACTATTCAAACCTTAGAACTAAGACAGGACATGGTATTGGATGGGGACATTATTTATCAGTGCCAATATGGATTATTTAATCATCTAGAGGACTGTATTTTTGTTTGATAATACTGTTTACTATTTACTAAAGACCCCAATTTTGTAATAAATCTATAAGTTGTAATATGTAAATATTGCATATTATGATATTTAAATTTAATATGTAATTATATATTTACACACACAATTTGTAATATGTAACTGCATAATTACAATGTAATATATAGTATATAAATATTATTTATTATAAGATGCAAACATTACATGTTAAATGTTAAGATTTTTGTCTGGTTGGGAGGCAAATGATTTCTGTCCAGTAAAAATATAACCTCAAAAGCTTTGTATCTAATTTAGCAGTCTTATTCTATCATTCCTCTTTAAATATCAGTAAATAACCACATTCTCAAAATAGCCTTTACTCTGGTTTTACCATTTTACTTCAAGTTGATTGTGTGTTACCTTTGGCTTATTATTTTTATTAATAAAAATAAAATGCTCCCTTTAGACATTAAATTCTCATCTCTGCTATATTTTATGTTGTGACACTCACTGCCCTCTTAGCATATGATATTATTTTTTTATATTTGATTCTCAGCCTTTTATTTATAATATGAACACTCTGGACACAGAATAATTTTTGATACTTCTTTTGTGGGCAAAACACATCTTGTTTGGAGAAAATATTGTAATTCCAATTTTCAAACATATTCTGCAGGCCAAACAGAATCATCTGAGAGCAGGGTGGCCCCCGGCCGCTAGCTGGTCTCTTTCTCCTCAGTCAGGCAGTTGGAAGCAAGCTAGGTCTCTAATGACAGCCCAGTGCTTAAAAATCGGGTATCAGAGGATGGATCATGTACTGTCCCCACCTTTTAAAAAGATGTCTCTTCTGAGTCGTTTAGAAGCCGACCAAATTTTTGCCAGGGGAAGCAGCTTGCTTTCAGTTCTCAAACATCAAAGTTTATATTTGAGGTAAAGGATTCTCTTCTGATGGAACAGCTTGATGATTTGAAAGAGTATGAGGGAAAGTGGGAGATCTACTTTCCATTATAGTTTTCAAAGACTCCCTTTGGCAGTCAAATGATGTCTTTATTCCCAGCTCTTTCGCTTAGAGATTTTCGATGGAGCCCACTCTGAACTGTGTGCCTGAGGATTTGGCACCCCCACCCCTCTTCCCACAGCACTGACCAATGACTGACGGACGTGATGCCCGGAGAGCTCAGCGACCTTGTCCTGAGAGCTGGCTTGGAGGGGTGCCCACTCTCTGTGGAACTCACCTGTGGGATGGAGCATTTCCCTCCGGACTTAACACTGCACAATTCCTTGCTTGGTGGCTTCCCTTCCAAGCCTCACTCCCTGGCCCCTGGTATATTCTTAGAAACATCTCCTAATAAGTCACTTTTACACAAATTCCATCTCAAGATGTGCTTCTGGGGAGCCTGACCTGAAACACTAAGTTTGTTTCAGCCTATGATGTGTATGATATATGTTAAATGACCTAAGCTTTTTGAGCTTTGTTGACAAATCAAAACCCTGGGGTTTTGTTTTTTGTTTCGGGAGCATAAGGGATCTGGCCTTAGCTAAGTCCTACAAATCCCCTCCCCCTCACTCAAAATCAAACAAACAATATTCCTTCAGGAATAAAATGTCCTCATCAATTTTCCAAGGTTCTTTCTCAGAGTGGGGTAGCCACAGAACCAACCGCATGGAACAGCAGGGCCCATTTTGTGTGATGGGATTTCCGAACATTCTCAGCAGTCCCGCTCAGTCCCCTCTCAGACTTCACTGAAAACTCTCCCAGGACATTTTGAAATAATAGTCTCGGGGGAGACTCTGCAGTGTTCGTGTGTCTTATGTGGAGTGAATGGCAAATGCTGCGCTACCTTCAAATTTGAACTGGCCAACTAAACAGTCTTCACATCCCAGCTTGTCATGTCACGCCACTGTCTACTCAAAATCTTCCAGTGGCTTCCCATTTCGCTCATACCACTGAAGTTTTTCTCTACATGGTCTTCCCAGGATCTCTTCCTCCCGACCAGCCCCACTCCAAACTGGTCTTCTTGTTCCTTGAACATACCAAGCCTACCCTGACCTCAGGGCCTTTGGACTTGCTATTTCCCCTGCTGCTACAACCTTCCCACAGTCATCCACATGGCAGTTACCCTCACTGCCTTCAGGTCTCTTCTCAAATGTCCCCTTATCCTGACCTTCTCTGACCATTCTATAAAAATAGCAATTCACCCACCCATAGCTCCCATCTCTCACTCCCTATATCCCTCAGCTTGCTTGAATCCTATTGCTAGAAACCTTATCTCTCTCTGAAAGGCTTTGCATTGCTTGTCTGTGTATGATCTGTCTATCCTTACCTACAATGTAATTCTGTGAAGATGGGGTCTGTGTCTATTTTGTTCATTGCTCTATCCCCAGTACCTGGAACAGGGTAGGCATTCGATAAATATTTGTTCAATGAGTGAATGAATAAATTAAAGAGTTGGTATTAACTCACTTTCCTGTCTGAAGTGTAATAATCAGACACAGCATTCGGTATCACATTCCCAGGTTTGATTTTCCTCCCCTTTACAATTTTTAAATTTTTACTTTAAAATATTTTTCTGTGTAGATTTCTTAAAATTATAAGCCCCTCCTTTCCACAAGTCGAATATTACACATACTAAGAAATGGTTGATAATCTGCTCGCATAAGCCAGCACCCCGGAGTAGCCACAACAAACAGCTTTTCCCCACGTGCACACGCGTCCACAGAGATGTAGGGCTGACTCTGTGTTTAGCTTCCCAGACCAGCACCAGGCATGAGAAGTGCGTTCAGCATGGTGGTCACACATGAGATGCTAAAGTCAGACTGTCTGGATTCAAGTTAGACTCTACAAGCTCAGACATGTCACTTAATACCTTGATGCCTGGTTTTGCCTTTGTAAAATGGAAGTAATAACAAGATCTTTTCACAGACTTGCTCTGAGGATTAAGTGACTTAATTAAAACAACAACAAAAGCTGGAATAGTATACGTTGTACTGTGGGCACAAAGGAAATTATCTAATTTTTTCCCCACTTAACAACTGATTTTGGCTATCCCTCAAAATAGTACCTATAGATTTAACTCATTCTAGGAATAGTTGCATGACATTCCCTAATATGGTTAAGCCGAGATTGTAATTTTTTTCAATCTTTCTCCTATTGATAGACATACAGATTTTTACAGTTTTTACCAGTACATCTAGTGCTACAATAAACACCCGTGACTGCAGGTCCATGTAAGGTGGTGTATTATCTTTTTAGGATAAAAATTCTAAAAGTGAGATTGCTAGGCCAAAATGTCTGTGCTTATTTAATTTTAATGTTATAAAATTCTTTTATAAGCTATTAGTTATAATCCACATGCCCACAAATAATAATATGACTGCCCCTTTTTTTTCTGCATCTTCACCAGAACTGAATGCTGTGACATGTTTAAAGTTTTGCCAAAGGTTTACCAAAAATTGGAATCTTGTTTTTATTTTAAATATCTAACTATTAATGAAATTGAGCATTTTTACATATATTTATTTGTAGTTTTCTTTTCTTTTCCTATGAAATGCCTGTTCATATTCTTTATCCACTGTTCAATAGGGTTGCTTGTCTTTTTCTTATCAATATGTATAGAAGGGACAAAGGAACATCTTGTTTATTACATGTGTTATAAAATATTTTTTCTTCATCTGTTGGCACTTCCAGCCAAGATGAAGGTATACGTAAATACATTTTGCCTCATTGTACAACCAAAAGAAGAACAACAACCAATTTAAAAACCAAAAACAACAAGAACTGCCAGAAAATTGAATGGTATGGAAGTCCGATAACCAAGGAGTTAAAGAAGAAACATTCATTGAGACTGGTAGGAGGGGTGGAGATGGGCAGTCAGGGCAGAGAGGATGCACAGCAAGGTGGCAGACCAGGTGGTCCCATATTTGTGTGCTGATAAACTGGGAGGAAAAACTCAGGAGTGAGACAGACCGTGCAACCCAGGTTTCCAATGCTGGCTACAGCCTCAGAACCTCTGGCTGTGAAAATCTGTGGGGGCTGCAGTGGTGGGAGGAAATCCCAGTCTCACAGAAAAGTTCATTGGAGAGACCCACGAGGTCCTGGAATGTACACAAACCTACCCACCTGGGAATCAGAACCAGAAAGGCCCAATTTGCTTGTGGGTAGCAGAGGAAGTGACTGAAAGCCAGCCAAGAGCTGAGCAAGTGCCACTGTTCCCTCTCTGACCCCTCCCCCACATACAGCACCATAACACAGGAACCTGGGTTGCTCCACCTTGGCAGTACGTAAGGCTCCATCCCTTACAATGTAACAGGTGCTCCAAAACAAAGAAATATGTCCCAAATGAAAGAACAGATCAAAACTCCAGAAAAAGAACTGAGCAATGAAGAGATAGCCAACCTCTCAGATGCAGAGTTCAAAACGCTAGTAATCAGGATGCTCACAGAAATGACTGAGTACAGGTGCAAAATAGAGGAAGACATGAAGGCTATGAAAAGTAAAATAAAGAAAAATGTGCAGGGAACCAACAGTAAAGGGAAGGAAACTGTGACTCAAATCAACAATTTGGAACAGAAGGAAGAAATAAACATTCAACCAGAACAGAATGAACAAAAAAGAATTCAAAATTATGAGGAGAGGCTTAGGAACCTCTGGGACAACTTTAAACATTCCAACATCTGAATCATAGGGGTACCAGAAAGATAAGAGGTAGAGCAAGAAATTGAAAACTTGTTTGAACAAATAATGAAGGAAAACTTCCCCAATCTGGCAAAGAAATAGACTTCCAGGAAGTCCAGGGAGCTCAGAGAGTCCAGAGGAATTTGGGCCCAAGGAGGGACACACCAAGATATGTCAAAATTACATTACCTAAGATTAAAGATAAGGAAAGAATCTTAAAAGCAGTAAGAGAAAAGGACACAGTTACCTACAAAGGAGTGCCCATAAGGCTATCAGCTGATTTCTCAAAAGAAACCTTGCAGGCAAGAAGGGGCTGGAAAGAAGTATTCAAAGTCATGAAAGGCAACGACCTACACCCAACATTACTGTATCCAGCAAAGCTATCATTTAGAATGGAAGGCAGATAAAGTGTTTCCCAGATAAGGTCAAGTTAAAGGAGTTCACCATCATTAAGCCCTTATTATATGAAATGTTAAAGGGACTTATCTAAGAAAAAGAAGATCAAAACTATGAACAGTAAAATGCCAACAAATTCATAACTATCAACAACTGAACCTAAAAAACAGAAACAAACTAAGCAAACAACTACAATAGAAACAGAATCACAGAAATGAAGATCACAGGGAGGGTTACCAGTGGGGAGGTGGTGGGGAAAATGGGGGAAAATGCACAGTGATAAGAAGCATAAATGGTAAGTACAAAATAGGGGGAGGTTAAGAATAGTTTAGAAATGGAGAAGCCAAGGAGCTTATATGTACGACCCATGGATAGGAACTAAGAGGGGGTGCTGGTGGGTGAGAGGGTGCAGGATGGAGGGGAATAAAGGGGAGAAAAAAATGGATCAACTGTAATAGCATAATCAATAAAATATACTTTAAAAATTAAAAAGATATTTTTCATCTATGATATTTGTTTTGAGACTTTATGATAGCTTGCATCCTTTCATTTTCTGCTTTTATATAGTAAAATGTAGCTACCCTTATTTACTATATGGTTTTAGTTTTTCCATATTTCTAGTCTTTATAAAGAAATTCTCTCTTAGCACCTGGCAATAAGAGTATCTTCTGAAAATTCATCTAAAGTGTTTATTATTGTAGCCCTGGCCGGTGTGGCTCAGATGTTGGAGCACTGTCCTATAACTGAAGGTTTGAGGGTTTAGCCCCTGTCAGGGTGCACGTCTAGGTTGTGTGTGTCGTCCCTGGTCTAGGGCAAGTGTGGTCACCAGTCCGGATGCGCACAGGAGGTGGCCCACCAACCCTTCTCTCTCTCGCATTGATGTTTCTCTCTCTCCCTCCCTCTCTCTAAAAAGCAATGATAAAGAATGTCCTCAGATAAGAATAAAGGAAAAGCATTTATTATTTTATTTACAAGATTTAAGATCTTCAGTCCATCTGAAGAACTGAAGTATAGTTGTACATGTATGTGAGGTGAGAGTGTAACTTTTCCGATAGGTGAATGCAATTAAGGCCACACCATGTATTACATAAACCATGCTTCGTTCATTTTTATTAAGTTCTTAAGTAAATCTTGATCTGTCCCTGGGCTTTCTATTCTATCCTTCCTATTAATTTTTCTGTTTCTGTGCTAAAACTATCTGAATTCCAATCGTTTGATTTTTTATTTTTAGTTTTTGGGTTTGCAAACATTTTCAATTTATTTAACTCATTGTCTTTTTCTTTTTTCTTTTTTTAAGCTTTTTTGAAGTATAACTGACAAGTAAAATTGTGAGATATGTAAAATATACACCATGATGATTCGATATACGTACATGCTGTGAAAGGATCCCTCCCATCTCGTTAACTAACATGTGTGTCACCTGCCGGTTTACCTCTTGCTGTGCATGTGTGAGAACAGGTACCTCCTGCTCTCTTAGTGAACTTCAATCATACAATACAATGCTGTTGACTATATCCACATCTGTTTTATGTTTAATAATTGCTAAGACAAGGCTCTCTAAATCCTTCTTTAAAAAATTATAGGTCACTTTTAGATATTTAATCTTCTATCTCGATTCTAAAAAATTTTCCCTGGTCTTTTAAAAAAGACGTTTAGGATTCACATTGAAATAGTAGTCCATTAATCTTATTTATTTAAGAGGAATAGACATTTTTTATATTGTGTTTTCTCCCTATCCAAAACAAAAATGTCTTTCAATTTATGAAGGTCTTATTTCATATCTTTCAGAAAGATTTTACAGTCTACTTCATAAAGGTCCTGTTCCTTCCTTTAAAAATTTATTCCTAAGAATTTTACAGTTTTTGTAACTATTATAAACTGAATATTTTCCCCATCTCCATTTGTAACTAATTATTAGCAGACCCCAGATTCCTTATTTCACTGTCAGTAGAAGTACCTCCTTCTCACCATTATTAAAGTATCACTGGCATTCTTTTTTTCTTTTAAAATTTACCATTACTCTAGCTCTAAAAAATTGCGGTATGTTTGCAAAGCTATTTCTGCTTTATATCATGTGCTTTATATTTGACTTATGATTTTTCTTTGCCAGAAAGTTTAACATAATGCTTGTGTTTAGCTATGAACCAAAAAAGTATTTTGCAAATATTTATGAGAAGAGACTCTAGGTATGCAGGATCTGGAGTTGCATGGAAGACTACTTTGGAAAGGACTGCTGTGTGACTAGTATCCACCACTTTTACCGTGTCTGTTCATAGACCCGCCCTTAGGTTGTACTTTCATAACTCAGTCCTCTGGCTCCGGGTGAAATGACTCCCTCGTGGCAGGAACAGACAGGGAGGGAGAACGATTCTGCGTGAGGACAGGCTCTTGGGGGAAGCCACCCAGCTGCCAAGGCTGACTTGGAAGGTGTGGAGACGGCAGGGAAGCCCAGAGGCAGTGCCGTAGCTGCTTCAGTCGTGATCAGCCATCTGAAAAGCTAGAGTCCGAGAGAAAAGTGTCCTGGTTCCTCCTAGTGGTGAAACTGCAACAAGAACTCAGAAGTGATTCCCAGCTGGAGACCACCAAACACATCAATCAGGAAACATCTCCAACCTCTTCCTTATCTACACCTTGATAATCTCAAGTGGTCTTAAATAAAATCCATGTGTTGATGATTCCCATATTTATCTCTCTCTTGAACTCTAAGCTCATGTACTCAAATGCCTACCCAACATCTCTACTTAGATTTCTGGCATTTCTAAAACAAACCTCTGGATTTCTTCCTATTCCCTAAACATTCTTCATCCACAGTCCTCCCTCCCTCAGCCGATGTCAACTCCAATCTCCTTGTAGCTCACACAAAATTTTAGTTATTCTTGGCTTTCCCCACCATTACCTCTTATTTTATCTTCTTCTACCATCCTTTTGTTCCATCTGTTCCAGCTGCACTGGCTTCCTGACTGTTCTATGAACACGCAAGTCACAACCTGCTTACCCTTGGGCTAGAGCGTTCCCACAAATAGCCTCTGGCTAACTTCCTCCCACTCTGAATCCTTGCACAATTCTCACTTCCTTAACAAGGCTTATCCTGACCACTCTTGTAATACCACACTTCACACACACACCCCCTGCTCTACTTTTACATTTTCTCATAGCATTTATTGCTTAATGATATGTATTGTCTGTTGTCTATCTCCCTTGTTAGAATATAGGCTCTGTAAATCAGGGATCTTTGTGTTGTGTTCACTGATGTATCCCAAGTGCTTAGAACCATGCCCAGCACATAGTAGGCACTCAAATATTGTTGAATGGATGGAAGGTGATTTAAATTTTAAATCCTGCTGGTTTGGGATAGGAATCTAAATCTGTTCACATCCTGTTTAACTCAGAAAAAACAGGGTCAGGAACTGGGCCAGGTCAGAGTTTACAGAAGGAGCCTACCTCAAAGAATCTGGATAGGAGAGTCTGGTCAAGCAGAAGCAGGTGTAGGGAAAGGGAGAAGACGGCCAGCAGTTCCCCCCAACTTTCATGCAGAATAAGGCTCAGCTGAGAGTTTCCTTGTCAGTCATGATTGGAGTTTAGACAGTTCTACATGGTCCAGATGTGAAGAAAGAAAGGTCAAGGGTCCACTCACAGACCAGACTAAATAAAGCCTTTGCTAATAACGAAATAAGCATCTCAGAATATATCTGTAGGAGATATTAATGAATCCATAAATTGTAGATATGTACATGTGTGTGCAGAGTGTAGTTGTTGCTCCCCACCTTTACCTGAATGTAATTTACACAATCCAGAGCCGGGTGGGGAAATGATATGTAAGCCCCACACCATGTATGGGTTCCAAAGATTCTCTGCTCAGGCTTCTCTGACCAAATTTTATGAAATTTCACTCCCTGAAGAAATTTTATACTAGCATCTTCAAACATTTCTTCTTCTATGGCTTGGTCGTCTTTCAAAGTACTGTCTGTAGGATGTCTCTTAAAAATGTAAATTCCCGAGTCCTTCCCAGACCTACTGCACGCAGCAGCAGCGCCAGGGATCCGCACCCTCAGTCAGGCCCCTAGCGGACTCCGATGCCCACCAGAGTCTGGGCACCACCACTGCTGGGGCAGGGGCTCGCCATGCTCCAGTTTAAATCGTCCATGCTGCTTTATCTTTTATTCTGTGTCTCAACGCTTAACTCCACTTTCGAAGAATACTTAAGAAGACTATTCTGAAAACAATCCATGTTTGGAACTGATTGAGAAGTTAGGGATGGAATTTGCCTGATCAAGTAATTCCTGGGACCATTTTATTTCACTTTCCTTACTTTTAGGTAGGGGATTAGAGGCATCAACCCATATCCTAACCAGGCACATGGATCACTGTGTTCTTCTAGTCTGGCTTTTGCTGAATGTTTAAACTGCCTTATCTTCAACTCCAGACCAATAATTCCTTTGAATTTAAGGGTTGTCTCTGGAGAAAGTGAACAGTTTCACATTAAATACAGGAACACAGCAGAACTTGAGGCTAAAATATGCCTCAAAATACCAGTTAGCTCAAGACAAAATGAACAAGACAGACCGTCGTCTATAATATCGTTCATTACCTAGAACAACACATCGCAAACCACAGACCTTGGCCGTGTTTCCTCGCAGACAAGCCCATGGACTGAGCAGCAAACAGGTCCAAGGTCATACCTAAGGCAGTATCACTCAGTGTGATTTGAGCAAATAGTTAAATATTCTTAAGATCTTCCAGAATGTTTCTCAAATATAAGTTCAATAGAGGAAGCTTAGGTAATATAATTCCTATCATTTCAGCTTTCTCTTTAAAATGAAGTGATTCAGCTTTCATCAAAGGAGGCTTCAACGGACGATCTTTTTGCCCAATTCATCTCTCTTATCATTGAAGTTAAAAAGAATTCAGCAGCGTTGGGGATAGACCCAACGAGGCCCTTTTTGGGTGTTGGGTTATCTCACTGTCTAAATGATATCCCAACTACCTCTGACCACTAAGTAGAATTCGAAAAGCCTCTTGGTGAACAGAAAACTTTCAACACACCTTGCCTCCTCAGAGCTCAGTTGCTTTTAGAAAGGAGAGTTCTCTTCATCATCATTTTAGAATGGCACGCTGAAGTGTTTATCATTTTGGAATTCCTACTTATTCTGTATTATTTGTTACTTTCAAGTTCTCAAAAGAGTACTGTACAAAGGGCTATTTTTCCAATTTTCCCAACTTTGGGGGAGAGGGGTGAATACTTTGGATATGGGGTGGGGCAATAGGTTTCCAGTTTTTTGTATGGAAAGCAATACAATAATTACTAAACAATAATAATACAAGAACAAACTCTGTGTTTCATGTACTCACAACTGTACACCTATTTTTACAGCACCCTATGTTTACCAAATCTAGACTAGAACCTCATAACACTGTTTACTACAGAGAGGAGTTTGGTAAAGAGGGTTTATCTTACAGGACAAGTGAGTGAAGGGAAGCATCGCCTGACGAAAGAGGTTGCCCTCACTAGGTACACCCCCTTATGCCGGTGCCATCGCACAGACCGCATGCAGAGCCTTAGATCAAACCTCCACATAACGTGAGAATGGGCTGGAAAACATGTCTTTTGTCCTGCCCAAACAGGCATCCAGCATGCCCTGCCTTTTAGGAAACTGGCTTGGCCTTCCTTAAAGAGAGAGATCCTTAAGTGGTGGGTTAGAGGCAAAGTCCCATTTTGAGGCGCTGAACTGGCCTGAACAAAAAATTCATTAATGCCACCCCCTGCCAAGTCAGGCTGCAAGAAAGGGCTTTCCTCTGGAGAGACGTGGTGTCCTCAGCACAGTAGTCATGTCCCTCAGTCAGCTCCACAAGCACCAATACCATGTTTGATTGGGAGCAAAGATAGACGTGTGTGTGTGTGTGTGTGTGTGTGTGTGTGTGTGTGTATTGCCTGATCTCTTCCAGGATTCCTCATGTGGCCCAAGGACAAATGGCTTGTCTAGGAGAATGGCTTTTAAAGAGGTAAGAACATGGCTTTGGACTCAGACTGATTCTGAAGTCCTGACTCTGCCATATACAAGCTAAGTGATTTGGGGCAGGTTTTCTTTTTTCTTTTTTCTTTTCTTTTCTTTTCTTTTTTCTTTTCTTTTCTTTTCTTTGCTTTGCTTTTCTTTTCTTTTCTTTTCTTTTCCTTTTCTTTCTTTTCTTTTCTTTTCTTTTTTCCTTTCTCTTTTCTTTTCTTTAAAGATTTTCTTTATTTTCTTTTAGAGGGAGGGGAAGGGAGGGAGAAAGAGAGGGAGAGAAATATCAATGTGTGAGAGAAACATCAATCAGTTGTCTCTCGCATGCCCCCAGTGGGGTATCTGGCCTGCAACCCAGGTATATGCCCTGACTGGAAATTGAACTGGCAACCTCTCAGTTTGCAGACCAGCACTCAATCCACTGAGCCACACCAGCCAGGCCTGGGACAGGTTTTGTCAATCTTTCTCAGTCTCAGTTTCCTCAGCCATAAAATGGGAACTTAGGTCCATCCCACAGAGTGGTTGTGAGGGGTAAATGGGACAGCACAATATAAATTGCTCAGCACAGCACCTGTCACACAGAAAGCCCACAATAAAGGTTACCTGTTATCATTATGATTATCTTACTTGTGGGTCCATAATCCACGTTTCTTTTTTTTAAACATGTAAGAATACACAATTTTTTTAAACTGTGTTCAATTACAGTTGCCCCCCTTTTCTCCCCATTTATCTCTTCTGCCCTACCTACCTACCCCTTGCCTCCCACATTCAATCCTCTCCCGCCTTGTCTTTGTCCATAGGTCCTCTATACACGTTCCTTGACTTGACCCTTCTCCTTATTTCCCAGTTAGCCTCCTCCCCCTCCCCTTACCCCCTCCCCTCTGGTCACTGTCAGTTTGTTCTTTATTTCCATGTCTCTGGTTCTATTTTGCTTGCTTGTTTGTTTTTGTTGATTAGGTTCCACTTATAGGTGAGATTATATGGTATTTGTCTTTCACCTCCTGGCTTATTTCACTTAGCATAATACTTTCCTGTTCCATCCATGCTATTGTGAAGGGTAGGAGCTCTTTCTTTCTTTCTGCTGCATAGTATTTCATTGTATAAAGGTACCATAGTTTTTTGATCCACTCATTTACTGATGGGCACTTAGGCTGTTTCCAGCACTTGGCTATTGTAAATTGTACCACTAGGAACATTGGGGTGCCTAGGTTCTTTTGAATTGGTGTTTCAGGATTCTCAGGGCATAATCCCAGCAGTAGAATTGTTGGGTCAAAAGGCAGTTCCATTTTTAGTTTTTTGAAGAAACTCCATACTGTTTTCCATAGTGGCGGTACCAGTCTTCATTCCCACCAGCAGTGTACTAGGTTCCCTTTTATCTACAACTTCATGTTTCTTTTGAGTTGATGATGGAAACAGGTGAGGAAACACCAGTCAGCCAGTACAAAAATCACTATTTATGCCAAATTTTAATCTGGTATAAATGCCAAAAGAATGCTGTAGTGAAAAGAGAGTCCACTATCTCTTTTTTCTTTGTTTTTGTTTTTTTTAATTTAATTTTATTGTTTATGTTATTACAGTTGTTGACTCTAGCTCTTCTGAATTTCCAAAGGGGCTACTCAAGGTAGAGTTGTTGCAGAGAGTTTGTGACTAGACCGTTGTATAAAAACCAAACACACTGCAGGCTTTAAAAAGGGTTTTCTTCCACAAGAATAATTGCAGAGACTGATGCCATCAAGAGTCAAAGCAGGGCGGATCGTCATCAGGAAAGTGTGCCCTCAACAGAGACTCCTGGCAGAGGGCAGAGCAGTAGCTTGTGACATCAGAATTGTGGGCTGCCACAGAAGGACAGCAGGGTGCAAGCTCACCGCTGAAAATGAATACCAGTTAAAGTTGAGGAAGACTGTCTCCCAAGAAGCATGAAAAATTACATGTGCTGGGGGACAGCTGGTTCCTTCAGGGTCTGAGGTCATTGCCAGATTCAATCCTTTTCTGTCATAATATATCACCTCTACTAATTTGCAGATTCCAGGGTGAGATAATATTAACATAAAAAGTACTAGATGCTCCACAAATGGCCCCATAACTAGAAAGTACTTGTATGGAAAGTAGTTTGGCTATAACTAAAACTGGGAGCCCCAACATGTCAATCATGTACTTCATGGCATTAAGATGCTTGAGCAGTTTCATTTTATTTTATTTTTTTAACTGTCTTTGGCAGCTGCCCAATAATACTTGGAGAGAAGTAGTACCTTGCCCACCCCCAGAACACTGCCTTGCTCCCAGTTAGCTTGTTCAACAAGCTTTTTGAGAAATAAGGGTGGGAACAGTAAAATATTCCTTACCTTTAGTCAACTTTTCCTTAATTGGGCAATCAATTTGCATATGTCCAGTCCTGACGAAAGAGAAGTGCAGTTTCGGCCTTCCTGGAGCATGGTATTAACACTGCAATTCATTCATCTAAGTTCTGGCTTCTGAGTTTCACACGCGGACACCAAAGAAATGGGCCCACAGACACGCACAGCACACGTTCTTCACACTTTCTTGCTTCTTCAGCAAGCAGAGGTTTAAAGTCATCAGCTCAAATATAAAAGTACTCTTGATGTTTAAACATTACCTTTTTCCTCACCTCAGGGCCATTGAGATTTGTGATTGAAACGATAGCCAAAACTAGCTACTTGAGTGATTTTAATTGCACAAATACATCTTTTATTTAAAAGCGATAGTGAACTCAAATAAGATGTTACTGGTGAAGGATTCTGAACAAATAGTTGCATAGGTTTGTTTACAATGGAGAATGGTTGTTCACTTTCTTATTCCTACATAGTAGGTGCTCTCTAAATATTTGAAGTGGATTTGCAGATAGAAAATGACAGATGACTTCTAGTCAAGATGGAGGTGTAGGTAAACATGCCTCGCCTCCTCTCACAACTACAGCAAAAATTACAACCAGACTATAAAACAAATATCAGCCAGAATTGTTAGAAAATCACTCTGTATGGGAGTCTGACAACCAAGCAATTAAAGAATACACATTCATCCAGATGGGTAGGAGGGGCAGAGATGAGGTGAGGAATGGAGAGGCATGGAGATGTGGAACAGGTGATCCCACATCCACGTGTGATGGATAAGCATTGGGAGGGATACCTTGGGAATGAGGGATCCCAGCCCCAGACCAGACCACTTAGCCCAGGGTTCCTGCACAAGGAAGATAAGTCCCCATAAATTCTGGCTGTAAAAATCAGTGGGGGTTGGGGAAGAAAAAGAAACTGCAGGATTCTCAGGAGACTCCATGGGACTACAACAGACTTAGGACTTACGCAGACTCACACCCTCTTGGATTCAGAACCAGGGCAATAGCTGGAAGGGCATCAATGACATATGGGGAGAAGTTGAAGTGTGAGTGCTGAGAGACAGCTTTCTCTTGGGCTAAATGCTAGAGGCCAGGCAGCAGCATTGTCTCCTCTCCAAGACCTCCCCCACATGGAGCCAAAGAGGCATGACACAAGTTGCCCTACCCCGGCAATTACCCAAGGCTCCACCCCAAAAAGTGCACTTATAGGTGCACTTTTCTACAATAGGCCATGCTACTAAGGGAGTCAAAGCAGCTCTACCTAATACACAGAAACAAACAAAGGAAGCCTGCCAAAATGAGGAGACAAAGAAATATGGACCAAATGAAATAATAAAACAAAACTCCAGAAAAAGAACTAAACAAAAATGGAGGTAACCAACCTATCAGATGCAGAGTTCAAAACACGGCTGGTCAGGATGCTCAAGGAACTCACTGGGCACTTCAACAGCATAAAAAAAGAACAGAGCAGAAATGAAGGTTACCTTAAGTGAAATAAAGAAAAATCTACAGGGAACCAACAGTGGAGAGGATGATGCTGAGAATCAAATTGATTTGGAACATAAGGGGAAAAAAGCATTCAATCAGAACAGCAAGAAGGAAAAAGAAAGAAAGAAAAACCACGAGGACAGGCTAAAGAGCCTCTGGGTTATCTTCAAATGTGCCAACATCCGAATCATAAGGATGCCAGGAGGAGAAGAGCAAAAGCAAGAAACTGAAAACTTATATGAAAAAAATAATTAAAGAAAACTTCCCTAATTTGGTGAAGGAAATAGACATACAAGTCCAGGAAGTACAGAGAGTCCCAAACAAGAAGAACCCAAAGAGGACCACAGCAAGACACATCATAATTAAAATGCCAAGTTTGAAGATAAAGAGAGAATCTTAAAAGCAGCAAGAGAAAAGCAGAGAGTTACCTACAAAGAAGGTAAACTCTCAGCTGACTTCTCAAAAGAAACTTTGCAGGTTAGAAGAGATTGGCAAGATATATTCCAAGTGATGAAAAGCAAAGACCTACAATCCAGATTACTCTATCCATCAAAGTATCATTTAGAATGGAAAGGCAGATAAAGTGCTTCCCAGACAAGGTAAAACTAAAGGAGTTCATTATTATATGAAATGCGAAAGGGACTTATTTAAGAAAAAGAAGAACAAAACTTGAACATTAAAGTGGGGGGAAATTCACAACTATCAACAATTGAATCTAAAAACAAACTAAGCAAACAGGCAGAACAGGAACAGAATCATAGATGTGGAGATCATTTGGAGGGTTATCCCCATAGGGAGGGGAAAGGGGGAGAACATGGGAAAAGGTACAGGGATTAGGAAGCATAAATGGTAGGTACAAAATATACTGGGGGATGTTAAGAATAGTATAGGAAATGGAGAAGCCAAAGAACCTATATGTACGACCCACGGACATGAACTAAGGGGGAATTGCTGGAGGCAATGGGGGTACCAGGTAGAGGTGGGCAAAGGGAGAAAAACTGGGACAACTGTAATTCCATTATCAATAAAATATATTAAAAACAAAAGAAAAGTGACAGACTCCTCCACAGAATAGGGACAGTGGTTCTCAAACATCTAAGTTTGGCTCCCAGTGCTGACCCAGGATCTGATTTTCACTGTGCAGGAAAAAAAATGAGAAAATTAAGGACATTATAATGAGTTTCTTTTTCATATATTTGACATTATTCCATTTAAAGAGCTGATCTTTATTATAAGATTTTTTTTTTTGTCTTCTATGTATCTTCATACATCTTTTATTTTTTATTGCACTTGTCCATAAAAGCTACTTTCTGGGAACCACTACTGGAAAGTCCCGGGATATGAGTGCCTGTCAGCTGAGAATTGGCCATGTAGGCCACAGAAAAGTTGCCTGTTTTAGGTCAGTACAATCTGGCTGATCTAGTTAAAAATAGCCCCAGATGATGTCCAGTCCCTTTCCCCTTCCTGGGTCTATTAAATCTACTTTCTCCTCAAATCCTGACCATCCCAAGGCTCCATTTTAAAATATGGTAAACTTTGGACCAAACTCATCTTTTAATTGAACCCAAAAAGTGCGTGAATGCTGGGTAAACCATACTGAATCCTGTGTAATACAATGATTCTGAAGAATGAAAATAGAGGGAGACAAATATTCTTGCCTCTAAAAAACCATAATCACCCACATAAGAAACCCATAGGCAGACTTCCAGCCAAGATGGAGGCATAGGTGGACATACTGTGCCTCCTCGCACAACCAAAATTAAGGACAACAAGGATTTAGAAACAAGAAAACAACCAGAACTTAGAGAAAACTGAACTGTACGGAGGTCCAACAATCATTCATCCAGACCAGTAAGAGGGGCGGAGTCGTGGCAGTAGGAAGCAAAGGTTGGCAGACCCTGGCATGCAGGCAGCTGCTGGCAGATGCAGGCCTGTAGGACGCAGCAGCAGGCCCCAGGTGCACAGGCAGTGGGTAGCAGACCCCAGGCGCAAGGCGGTTGGCTGACCAGGTGGTCCCACATTCGTGAGCAGATAATCCAGGCAAAAATGGGGAACAAGACAGAACTTGCAACCCAAGGCCCCAGTGCCAGGAAATAAAACCTAAAAACACTGAGACCCCACCCCCACATACAGCTTCACAACCCAGTGACTAGGCTGCCCTGCCCTGGGGAACACCTAAGGCTCCATCCCTCACTACATAACAGCCTCGACCAGACCAAAAAAAACAAAAAACCAAAACAAACAAACAAAAAAAAAAAAACAACAAAAATGGCTCAAATGAAAGAACAGATCAAAGTCCCAGAGCCAATTCATCTAAGTGACCAAGAGATAGCCAACCTATCAGATGCACAGTTCAAAGCCCTGGTGATCAGGATGCTCACAGAATTGGTTGATTTTGGTCGCAAATTAGATGAACAAACGAAGGCTACAATAAGTGAAATGAAGGAAAATGCACAGGGAACCAATAGTGATGGAAGGAAAACTGGGACTCAAATCAATGGAGTGGACCAGAAGGAAGAAAGAAACAACCAAACAGAAAAGAATGAAGAAATAAGGATTCAAAAAAATGAGAAGAGGCTTAGGAACCTCCAGGACATCTTTAAATGTCCCAACATCCGAATTATAGGGGTACCAGAAGGAGAAGAGGAAGAGCAACAAGTGGAAAACTTATTTGAGCAAATAATAAAGGAGAACTTCTCCAATCTGGCAAAGGAAGTAGACTTCCAGGAAGTCCAGGAAGCTCAGAGAGTCCCAGAGAAGGTGGAACCAAGGAAGAACACACCAAGGCACATCATAATTATATTAGCCAAGATTAAAATGAAGGAGAGAAATCTAGAAGCAGCAAGGGATAAGGGGACAGTCACCTACAAAGGAGTTCCCATCAGACTGTCAACTGATTTCTCAAAAGAGACCTTAACCAGCAAGAAGGGGCTGGAAAGAAGTATTCCAAGTCATGAAAGTCAAGGACCTACATGCAAGATTGCTCTATCCAGCAAAGCTGTCATTTAGAATGGAAGGGCAGATAAAGTGCTTCTTAGATAAGGTCAAGTTAAAGGAGTTCATCATCACCAAGCCCTTGTTATATGAAATGTTAAAGGGACTTATTTAAGAAAAAGAAGATTAAAAATATGACAGTAAAAAGACAACAAACTCACAGATATTAACAACCACACCTAAAAAGCAAACTAATCAAACAGCTAGAACAGGAGCAGAAACACAGAAATGGAGATCACATGGAGGGTTAGGAACAGGGGAGTGGGAGGAGGAGGGGGGAAGGTACAGAGAATAAGTAGCATAGATGGTGGGTAGAAAATAGACAAGGGGAGGGCAAGAACAGTGTGGGAAAAGTAGAAGCTAAAGAACTTATGACACATGGACATGAACTAAAGGGGGAGAATGTGGGTGGGAAGGGGTGTGCAAGGTGGAATGGAATGATGGGGGAGAAATGGGACAACTGTAATAGCATAATCAATTTTAAAAAAGAAAAGAAAAGAAACCCATAGGCAGGCAGCACCATTTTCATTCAGCTAGATGGTTTCATACTAGTAAGAAAACTTTTTGGTGAAGGGTTATTTTAACCAAGAAGTAAAATACAGAATTCCAATCTTAGGTAGGGCCATCTGTTATAACCCATGTGAAAGTGTATTGGAAAGAGATCTACCCATTGTCTTGTGTCATTACTCCCTGGAACTTTTAACATTAACCCCCAAAGTGAGTATCTGTAACTGGAGTGTGTTGAGCTGAGTTGGCTGGGAAACTATATTCCCTAAAGAAAGGAAAAGCATGAAAATCCACCGAGGAGAGGGATCCTGGTAGGGATTCTGACTGGGAGTCTAGCCCACATGGACTTCAGATCCTTCGAAATGTTTACAGTTCTATCCAGATTTTCATCATTGAGGGAAAAAAGTCAAAGTCCTCTCTTTATAGAAGATATTTTCATATTTGGATTTTAGATAACTCCAGGTTTTTGTTTGTTTGTTTGTTTACACAGAGGACAAGATACATATAACGCTGTTACTTTGATGAAGTTTCAAAAAATAGTTAATAAAATTTTGTAATCCTATTTAATGTCAATAGCCATCCCCCCCACCCCCCTAACCAATTATCTGCTGTGGTTAAACGGGAGCCTTCACAGTGATTCTTTTGGCTAGGTTTTACACCATAAGGAAACCAGGGTTTCTGTATTTGTCATACGGAAAGTCTTGTGTTATGAATTCTGCGGAATTGAGAGCCGTGGTGATAACACAGAAGTCTGGGCCAAGAGTTTGCGGCAGTCCCCTCTTCCCCTTCTGTATTCTCCTACTTCCTGCTCCTCTGCCCCCTCCCCGCCCACACACAGCAGGTCCGAGGAAGCCTTATTTTGTTTGATGAAGAATAGCTTTTCAGTTGCTCTTTGACACTCATAAAAGACATTTATACTCCTGCTATGTTTCATCACCACGTAACACATGTAGCAGATGCTCTTATTATCTTCAACTCATTGATGAAGAAATGAAGGCTCAGAGATTGATCGCAACACCTAGGAAACGTGGCAGAACCAGAACGCAAACATCAGCTTTCCTAATCTCATGTCCCATGTTTTAAGTACTATTTAAGGCTAAAGAGGTTAACAGTATATAGTTTGAGGCAGGGACCTCAACTTTTTGGTGAAACAGTCTTTTTTTACGCCCTCAAGATATGTAATTCCCTGAGCTCCTAAAACATGTTTAAAAACAATACAATTCAAGAATAACAGAGACCTCGCCATCGTATTCTCCCCTTCACTCAGGAAATTACAGCCAGCAACAGGAAGGGCGTCGTGGGCCAGCCAAGTAAGACTGAAGGACACAGGGAGATAGAGAAAAGCGAGGTACCGACTCACAAGCTAAATCAGTGAAGCTGTGCCCTGGGCCTGCAGACGCAGACTAAGAAGCCAAGGGTGTCCTCTAAGGGCTGGGAAAAGTACAGTAGGAAAGGTACCAGCACCAACCTGAACCCCAAGTGCATCTCACCTCGCTCACGGAGACAGTGTTTAAATAGAACAAACTTACTGATTCTCAAAAGGCAAACAAACAACTTAGACTGAGGGAAACTAGCACCTTAAAACAAAGGCCAAAGTTCAACAAATAAAATACATCAAATCAGAGTTAAAAGAGCACAGAAGGTTTTAGAATAAGCATGAAAATATATCTGGAAAGATGTAGGATACTGTAACTAAAATATAACGGAATATTGTAGAAATTAAAACTTTGATAATTGAAATAAATCAATTTGGCAGCTAAAGAGTAAAATGGAGGTATATAAATCGCATTTTGAAATACCAAGCTGAGACATTCTCTCAAAACAGTGGGAAAATACAAAGAAAATATGAAGAAAGAGTTCAGAAACATGAAGAACTGACCCAGAAGTTCCCATGACCATTTAATAAGTATTCCAGAAAGAAAGAACAGAGAGAATGTAAGATAGGAAATAATAAGAAATTAGTAAAATAAAATTCTCACAGAGAGAAAATATTCATATTGGTATCCATCAGGTTTCAGGTAGGATAAATAAAAAAAAGAATTTGCATCTAGACCCATTCTTGTGAAATTTCGGAAACAAAAGAATAAGGAGAGTATTTTGAAGGCTTCTAGAGGGTAAAAAATGGATGACCAACAGAGGAACAAAAACCATATTCACATTTGACCTCATCAATAATACTGAAATCAGAGATTTCATATATCTGATATATGTGTGCGTATATATATATATATATATATATATATATACACATATACAGAGAGAGAGAATGATAAAGAATGTGGCAAAGTATTAACAATTAGTGAATGTAGGTGAAAAATATATTGAAGTCTTTGTACTACTCTTACAAATAGTCTACAAGTATGAAACTATTTTTAAAAAGTAAAAATAAAATAATATGGCAGAAATAAGTATAATAATCAATACCATGATAATATGAATGGATTAAATTCCTTTATCATAAAGTTGTGATTCTCAAACTGGCTTAAACAAAACAAAATAAAATAAAGAAACAAACCTCAACTATATGTTATTTGTAAGAGACACACCTGAGATAGGCAGGAGGGAAGAAAAGAAAGCAAGTAGCACTGTTCATATCAAGCAAAATGGAATTCAAGATGAAATTTACCAAGAAGAATAAGGAGAAACGTTTCATACTGATAGAAAGAACAATTCACTAAAAGGGTAGGGCAATCATAAACCCTTACGCCCCTAACATTACAGCATTACTAAACAAGGGAAGGACTGGTGGGCATACAAACACATGTGGAAAAACTCACAAGTTTAATGGAAATCTCTTACACACTCCTCTCAGACATGGACAAATCAGGTAGGTCAAAATAAATTGCACAGGAGTTGAAACACGGTTAAAAAGCAAGTCTAATATATATAAAGAAGTTTGTGCTCAGGAAGCAAAGATTATACAATTTTTCATAACTTACCTGGGATATTGAGAACAATGAAAATGGGCCTTAGAAGTTTTATTTCAGAATAGAGCATCCTAGATGGAAGGTCCTCGGTCTTATCATTTTGGTTTCAGTAAAGCATAATATTGAACCCAGGCCTGTCCAGAGCATCCGCCTTAAAACTAGGCACTTAAAAAGCCAAATTACTGTGTTGGCTTCTCGTAGGACCCCACATTTCCTTCTCATAAGACCCCACAACATGTTACATGTGTGAAAGCTCGAAGATCATGCTGCATGCTGCAATGCCAAAGCATGCCATGCCACTTCAGAGTTTATACACATGTGTGTGCATGTGTGTATATAACATGCATGTATATATGTATGTGTTACACATATACATATACATGTTTTACAACAACTTTATTAACATAAATTTATATGCTATGAGGTTCACCCACTTAGAGGGTTCAAGTTCATCCATCATACACAATGTATCAGTACTTCATTCCTTTCGTGGCAAAATAATACTCCATTGTATGGACATTTGGATTATTTCTACTTTTGACTATTATGAATAATGTTGCTATGCCCATTCATGCACAAGTTTTTGTGTGGACTTGTGTTTTCGTTTCTCTAGTATAGAAAGCTAGGAGTGGGATATCTGGGTCGTATATTTAATTATTTGAGGAACTGGCAGGCTTTTTTCAAAGTGGCTGCACCATTTTACATTCCCATCAGCAATGTAGGAAGGTTCCAATTTCTCCACATCCTCGCCAGTACCTGTTGTTATCTGTCTTTTTTATTACAGACTTCTGGTGGACTTAAATTGGTAGCTCATTGTGATTTTCATTTGTGTTTTCCAAGAAAAACATCTTTTCATGTGCTTATTACCAAGCATGAATCTTCTTTGGAGAAATGTTTATTCAAGTCCTTTGCCCATATTTAAATTGGGCTATTTTTTATTATTATTGAGTTAAGGATTCTTTATTCTAAATATAAGTCTTATCACATATATAAGTTGTAAATATTTCTCCCATTTTCTGGGTCGTCATTTTATTTTGATAGTGTCCTTTGAACCACATTTTTAATTTTGATGAATTCCAATTTATCAATCTTCTCTTTTATCACTTGGTGTTGTAACTAAGAAATCATCACCCAACCCAAAACCCAAAGTCATAAAATGTATTCCTGTTTTCCTGTAAGGGCTTTGTAGTTTTAGTTTTTACATTTAGATTTATGATCCACTAGAGCTTATATGCTAAGCATTGCCACACAAACAGCTTGGGATTTGGGGAAAGGGCCAGGTAGGTTTTGTGGAGTAATGTCAGCAGCAGCCCATTTGCTTTCTACCAGCTGTGGTTGGAAAAATGAGGAAGCAGTGAAAGAAAGTTCTGGAGTGACATGCGGACTAAACCTTATTGTTACGAATTTTAATACAGTGCCTCAGGACAAAAGTCAGAGCATCTTAGGATTCGGGAAACAAGCTCAGTTCCAGTAACTCCATAACCCAAGTTTTAATGATTCTTTGCTGAAGACCAGTCCATTTTCTAACTGATAAAAATTTCTTCTGTAATGTATTCCTCATAGAAGAAACTTAGTTTCCCTACTGTCCACACATCTCATTCTATGAATAAGTCATGCTGCATTCCAAAGCAGAACTTTACCTGGATTCTGAAGGGTGATAGTGATATTTCTTCTCCCCTTTCCCTACAGAACTCTGTTGCTAACCAGGGGCCTCCTCCTTTATAGGCTCTGGTTCTGCTAGAGATTCTATTTTTAACTCCACATGTTCTCTCTGCAGTAACTCACCCCAGTCAATTGGCCTTACGCGCCAGTAGACGACCAGTCTGACACCGCTGCTGGGGAGCATTTCCCATGGTCTGAGTTCTAACTTATTTTTGATGTGCCTCACATGAGGAATTGTTTCCTCTGAACTTTTGACATCTGCTTTTTTTCAAGCCTCATGTGCGTCTTACCCATGCCCAGCCAGCCCTTATCTGGTCATTGCAGCGCTGAGGTGACATGACAGTTTTCTCACAGGTTTCTGCTATAACCCTTTCACAAATAGGTTCGTTCTTGTTGGTCAGAATTCAGGCCAGGATGGCATTTGGGGACTCCAAATAAATTGATTATTAAAGGAAGTAAAAAGTGCATCCTACTCTCTTCATTTCTGTAATATCATGCTTCAGTTTTGCTTTTGTAATTTACAGTAGGAAAACACCATCTATTTCTCCCATCTGGCTGGCAATTCCTTGGTCTTCTGCTACAATTTTCTACTTCTGGTTTGTTTGTTTGTTTATTTGTTTGTTTTAGTTGATGAGCACCAAATGTTTTTCATTGTGCTCTACCCTAAAATTCAATGTTATTCAACAAATATTTACTGAGAATCTACCGTATACAAAGTAAGTACTCTCTGAAAAAAATCTACATATACATATATTACTTCTCAAAATAGTTTTAACTTCTCACCACTACAACTAGGTCCTTTCCTTTTGAACAAGTTATGTGGCTCACTCTGCTCAGAGAAGAGAATTGATAGACTCTTTATTTCTCTTGCTAACCAGTTTTGTCTCTTAGGAAGCTCAGAAACTCTGACCAGCAAGGGATGGAATATATACTACTAATATGGGCACAATTCATGAGCAACTGCTTTAAAAAAATTGGGCAAAAATTATATTAAAATTTTAAGGATTGTCTATCAAGACTTTATATAAATACATGTGTATATATTACAGCATCATTTCTGTGATAATTCTACCAAAAATGCATCTGAATCTAATTACAAGGAAACATCAGACAAACCCCAACTGAGAAGTGTCCTACAAAACAACTGGCCTGTAGACTTTACAAGTGTCAAGTTCAGGTGAATCAAGGGAAGATGAAGGATTACTGTTCCAGATTGAAGGACACACTGAAATGCCACGCACGATCTTGAATTAGATCCTATAGCTATAAAGAACATTATTGGGACATTGGGTGAATTCAAACAGTTTCTAAGAATAAGGTGGTGGTAATGTATCAGTGCTAATTTCCTGATTTTCATGGATGTATTGTTGTTAAGTAGGAGAATGTTTGTAGAAATTACCCTCTGAAGCATGTGTGAGCAATGGGGCACCGTGTTCGCAACTTAAGCCCGAAGGGTGGTGGTAGTGAGTTGTTTGTATTATTCTTACCCACATGGGCTTCTGCCTGGAGAACAATTTCCACTCCAGAGACAATCCCACGCCTAAATTCACAGAATTGTTGCAGACCTGTCACAAAAAACACTTGGCTTTTATCTAATTTAAGTAAATATGTGCTGACATTTTTTCATGTAAGCATCTACAGGTATTCAGGGTGCCATATACAGATATTCCAGCATTATTTCATATTGGAAATTTTATAGAAAAAAAGAAGTTTTCATCTATTGGGAAGTGATTTTTGAAAATAAAAATACATTAAGTACTTACTTTTCTCACTTTACGACTTTCACACCATGGAGGCCAAACTGAAAAGGGAACAAACAATGACAAAACATTATCTAAAAGTAAAAGCAGTAAAAAATAAGATAAAGTAAAAGCAGTGCTGTTAGCAGTTATATATCGTGTGGCTTTAAGAGTCTGCTTCCTTGCTTGAATTTGAATAGCGTTGCCATTTTAATCACCCTAGAAATAGTTTTGTCTTGATTTTTGCACTGGCTTTTGACAGGTTTTTATATCTTCATAAATGCAGCACTGTGTTTAGCAAAGATAAGGACATTGTCTGGACATTTGGTTTTTCAAATACTACAAAAGATGGTAATGCACATTTTTACATTACTACCTACCATAAGTAAATATACAAGTACATACCACTATCTTTTTGCTAAGTACATTGCTGAGTAATCACTATTGGTTAAAATAATCCCAAACTGGAAAAAAAATGGTAGTTTTTAAATGTTAATAGAAATTGGATCCATATTGTATAGTTGCTTTAACAGCTTAATTTGCAAATAAAAGAACAATTATAATAATTGTTCTTAAAAATCAAAACCTCTTAAAAATCAAAACAGATTTATAGAATGTTTTCCTTCATGAAAACAGCACCGCCATCTGGAATTCTACAGTTTGTGCAACGAAAGAATCAAATCGCAAGGCTTCATTTTGTGTTGTGTTTGCTGGTAGAGAAGTCATTTGTCTCTTCCTCAGAGGTTTTATAGGTAAAAATAATGCAGAAACAGCATTTTCAAAGTCAAGTTAAAAATAGTGTATTCCTCCCTCCTCCTACCACAAGGGATTCATGTAGTTTGTGTCCTCAAGAAATCAGCTAATTTTAATGGTATCAGGCTGTCACATGATTTCTTTTATAGCTAATGCTATTATGAAATTAACATTTTTAACAAGGATCAATTTTATATGCCCTTCTGACTATGCATTTTCTCCACAACAGGAAAATACTTTTTCTTTTAACCTGATATTAAATAAGTTTGATGTTTCCATTTCCTACCTTCTTTTTTTTTTTTGAGAGTAGACATTAATCAGGGAACATAATGAAAAAAAAAATAAGAACCAGTCCTCCTCAAAAATTGAAAAAATTGTTAAAAAATTTTAAGCACTATACAAGTATACAGAATTATTCTTGTCATTATCATATAAATTCAAGGAACCATTAATAGTATGGCATATATAAGTATACATTATATATATACACTATACTTGATCCATATATGTGGATCAAGTATAGCTCTGTATAATAGTTTTACTCAACTGTATATAAAATTACACAAACTTAAAGGTCTTCAAAAATGGAAAACACTAAACAATGTTAAAATCTCTGCTACTCTTATGAATAGAACAAAGCAATTTATTCAAGAGTCGAAAACCATGTCTAACACTCTAAACACTCTTTTCTTGTATTGTTGTATTAGGATGTCTAAATGAATGACTTTATTGCCATTGTCTTTTCATAAATCATCTGTAAAATCAAACACTCCAGTATTCCATTTGGCTGCCAGAATCTGCTTCATCCGGCACTGAGCCATGTGCTTCCTCTAGAGTGGAGCCAAGGACAATTGTGTTTCCTAAGAAAACAAAGGCAAGGACTCTGCAGCTCTGTCAGATGAACACTGTGGACAAACATGATTTTTATATCTATTCCTAATGGCCACTTTGTGTTTCAATTCTCTAGTTTGTGAATCTGTTACCAATCAGCTCATTTGATAATCTTTTCTCCTTTACCACGATCATTCCATTGAGACTTAACTTAGTGTCTAACAGTTACTAGGCACTTGCCTTGTGCCAACCCTGCTCTGAGTGTTTCATATGTACTCATTTATCCATATGAAGTAGGCACTATTACTTCCCCCATTTGTAAAGATGAGGAAGCTGAGGTCCATTGAAGTTAAGTAAGTTTGCCCAAAGTGATACAGCCAAGAAGAGGCACAGCATGGATCCAACACAGGAAGTTTGGTTTCCAGCGCCCTAATTTTAACCACTGCAATGCCTCTTCTCTACCAGTGTGTGGCAGCAGGGGCATCAGTGGACTTTGATTTTGGCTTCCACTTTCCATTTCATTAATTCAATCCAAGCTAATCTTACTTTGGAGTAAAGTCTATATCAAGTCTATATGTAAGCCTTTTCCCATACTTATTAGCATTTGTTTTTGTCTACACAGGTTTAATTTGCTTACTTCAAACATCATTCAGTATTCAATAACTATTTATTGAATTTCAACTATGTAGTTTATACAATATTATCTAACTTTAAAAAAATCTATGATTCTGCTATGCTAACAGAGGAATAGCATTTAAGGAAGAAGGCAAAGGGAAATTTTCACTTTGTACCCTATTTACTGCTGGGCTTTTTGTTTTTTTGTTTTGTTTTGTTGTTGTTGACATTGTAAGGCCTTGTATTACTTCTGTACTTAGGAGAAAAAAAGATATTTTTAGTTAGCATTGTAGGTGTTAAATGTGGCTGCCTCTTCCCATTCAAAATTGCATGGGCAATAAAACATGAAAACCCACTCAAAATGATATTCTTACATAATAATGTGGATGATGATACCTTAATAATTAGCAATTTTACAAAACATGTTCACATTCATTATATTATTTAATTCATGGCATAGCTTCGTGAAGTAGGTGGTATTTTACCCATTTAAGAACTGAGAAATTAAATGCACAATAAATGCACACCACAGTTGTCTTTGAAAAGAAGCTATGGTTCAATTTGGCGTTGTCTATCAAAATTTATGACGCACATGCATTTTGAACTAGCAATTCCAGTGCTATTATTTTATCTTTTATATATTCTCTCCCATGTTCTTAAAGACTAATGCACACGGATGTTCTTTTCATCATAGTGAAAGCAAAAGGTTGGGAGCGACCTAAACGTCCACTCAACCACAGGGACCGGGCTGAATATTGTGAAGTGCACACGGGACAAACTGCAGCCGAAATTGCGCAGGCAGAGAAACAGGCTCGCAAAAGGGAGGAGGAGCAGCAGAGTGGGCTGAACGCAGTCGGAGGGCAGCGCTGCTCCTGAGGAGGGACAAGCCGCTGAGGGGACCGCAGAAAAGAAAGAAGACGAGTGCGTTCCCATGGAGACAGAGGAGCCACACCTTGAAGAACAGTGATGGAGGCGCGTCTACCCCTGAGCACACGGAGGCGGCCGGAGGGGCGGACAGCGTGGCGGAGAGGACCAGCGGCAGTAACACTGGCTCGGAGAGCAGCCGCGCAGGAGTGAAGAGGCCACCAGCAGATCTCGCCCCAGAAGAGGAGAAAAAAAGAATAAATGTTGCTTGGATTTATGTATTCTAAATATTTTTTAAGTGACAAAAGCGTTTTTAAATTAAAAAAAATAGAAAAAAAATGAAGATACTTAGAATATTCCTATTTATGTGAAGCAAACAGTATACAAATATACATATATATGTTATATAAAATAAATTTTAAAAATTCTAGTAACCGCCTTTGGAAGGAGATTGTAGGAGCGACGTATTTCAGCGTTTACTCTGGTGCTGCAGAAATGCTTACTACATTTACATGTTATTTTTCAATTAAAACAGAAACTAATGATAGAGAAAAGAAAAATCTATGCTTCTATGAGCAAAGTACTGCATTTGGAGCAATTACACTTAATCCCTTGTCCCTGAAACCAAGGAAACGGCATTTGCTATGGAAGAGAAGCGTGCGCAGGAGTGAAATGCGGTGAGTGCGCACGTTTGGAGTAAAAGGAGGGCACGCAGGCCTCACTGGCGCGGGGAGTCGTAGGGGTGGGGCGGGACGCAGCGTTAGACGTCCACCCTGAGGTGTTCTGCTGAGGCAGGTAGGGCTTAGGAGAGTGGTTTCTAGACCTGGGTTCCCTGGATTCCAACCTGGCTCCAGGATCATTTGCCGCCTGACCTTTGTCAAGTTACGTCACTTCTCTGTCCTTGATTTCTTCATTAATAAGTGGGGGTTAATAATATTAGTACCTCTTTCATCATGTAGTAGCCAGGTTTAATGAGTTCGTATACATAACATACGTGGAACAGTGCCTGGCATGCAAATCTGTTACAGTTTATGGGTATAAATTATTTTTGAAAGGAAGTATGATTAGCAATGAAAATGATGTTGGGGGTAGAAATTAAGCTAGAACTCTATTTCATACATTACCCAAAATAATTGGAAGGTGGATAAAAATGTAAACATGAAAAAGCAAAATGATGTGGTATCATAGAAAACATAGGTATATTAATTTATTTGCTTAGTCATGAAAGAAAACTTTCTAAATGTGACCCTAAAAGGCAATACCTTAAAATATGATAGATGGAACACATACAAAATTTAAGACTTCTTTAACATACCCCACATAAAGACACACACCTCTGAAATCAAAGTTCAAAGAAAAACAATGAGAAATATTTGATCTCAATAGTGATTGAGAAAATGCAAATTAAAGAGAATGACAGTACTCAATGCTGCAGATAAATGTGGCAAAACAGGCATTTGTCTGCCGTGTTGACCAGAGTAGAAATTGGAAAATGATTTCCGGAGAAAAATTTGGCATTATGTTTCCAAAACTTTAAAATGTATGTGCCTTTTGGCCTAACAATTCCACAATAAAGATTTTATCTTAGGAAAATAATGAGACAAATCCAAGATAACAATCCCAAGACATGTTTTTATACCAGTGAAAAATTAGAAGCAACTTAAAATGTCTATCAGTAGGAAATTTTTCAGTAACTTGTGGTACATCCAGATAAATACCACTAAAAGTGATAACACAGATCTATACTTATTAATATGGAAAATTATCAGATTTATTTTAAGTGAAAAAATCAGGTTGCAAAATAGCATGATTAAGGGGATCCTTTTTTGTAAAAATTTTGTGAGCATGGGCATAGAAAAAAAGCCTGAAAAAATATATATTGTTAAAATGCTGTTAATTATTAGATAAGATTCCAGGTGGTTTTCACTTTCTTCTTTTAATTTTTTTAAAAAGGTTTTATTTTTAGAGAAAGGGGAAGGGAAGGAGAAAGAAAGAGAGAGAAACATCAGTGTGTGGTTGCCTCTCATGCATCTCCTACTGGGGACCTGGCCTGTAACCCAGGCAAGTGCCCTGACTGGGAATCGAACCTGCAACCCTCTGCTTCACAGGCCTATGGTCAATCCACTGTGCCACAGCAGCCAGGTGTCACTTTTTTCTTTATAAATTTCTGCATTGTATGTATTTTAAAAATATTAGGCATTACTTTTATAGCATTTTTTAAATGATGTTTTTCATTGAGGAAGTCAAAACAGAAGTAGACCTTGCAAAGTGAGTATGATATACCCCTTTCCTATAGCCATGTAGGTCTGTCAGCAACATTTGTATGTTTGATGGACAGAAGAGGGAATGCAAACTAGGGAGAAAATTCACTTTCATTACAAATATAAATACTTGATATAAGGGCTTAACCTCTCAAAGTAATTTAAATATAACTATCCTGGGGATTTTTTTTCCCATTAAGGTTCAGGAGAAGAGTGTTTATAATTTCCTTAATCATCAGGTTTTTTAAAAGGTTGCTGACTGGAAAAATGATATTTTTGAACAGCACCATAAATAGGCTCATGAACTCCACGAGACAAGGTAAGTCTCTCCTTCAAAGACTTAACCTCTCCACTCAAGAAACTTTATTAAGCCCTACTGAGTCAGAAGTTGCTAAGTAGTGAACCATAGTCCCTACCCTAAGAAGGTTTACTTTGTAGCAAAGGGCAGACAGAGAAGTAAACCTAAAACACAATTAACTCTGATAGTTGCTAAGCAGCAGTAACAAACTGGGGTACAAAGAAAGTCCACATAGGCAGCAAGTGAAAAAAGCTTCATGATGGGGAAACTCTTGAGCCCCAAACGAAAATATTTTTCTTCTTCAGTGAGGAAGGGGAAATGATGACAGAATATCAGCATTCTAAGGCATAGTGAAAGATGAAAACTACAACCCTACTGGAGTGTTCAAAGACGAGGGTTTTATGAACCTTACAAAGTAGTATGACCTTGTAACAAATTAAACAATAGAAAACACCTAATTAAAAAGTCAAAAAGCATTCATTACCTTCCCAGATATTCATTTCTCTATTCTCACTTCCTAAAGTAATAGAGTTAACAGCTGGTGGACAGTGATTCCATCCGCACTTTCTCCATCAAATACATAAACACACCTACAAAGGTTCTATTTGCTTGCTTTTGGGTTGCTTTACTTTGGCAAATATGGAATCATGCTTCCCACATTATTCTTCAGTTTTCTTTTGAAAGTTTCTTTAACAACCCACCCAAGTATATCTCTTTTGGTCAATGAGTATAGATCTGTTAAATTTTTAAAATAACTGCCTCACCTTGCAGACTGTGCAATATTCAATCATTTCTCAATTGTTAGACATTCAGTTTGTTTTCATTTTGTTCTTTTTCCTCCCTTCCAAATACAAATGATACTTTAATGACCACCCTTTGGTGTGTATCCTAAATTTCTTGTGTATTAATTTGTATGGGATGGGCTTCTGAGTATGGATTTGCTGAGTGAAAGGCGATGTGGACTTCAAATCTTAACAGAGACACCAACTTTCTTTCAAAAAGCTTCTAGTAATTTACATGTCAGCAATGAATGAGGGCCCGAATGAGGGCTCAAGTTTCAGTCAGCTTTCTTTGTTAGATAGAGCTGCCTCTCTCCTTAGATGATAACCTCCTTGAGAGCTTCTCTGCCATTAAATGCTATTATATTACATTTTTTAAAAAGAATGCAAATATTATTTATTAATGTATCATGTTTGCTCTTGGAAATCCTTAAACAATGAAAAGTATATAGCGAAGTTCAGTACATCACTGTCATAAGATGTTTAAAAGTTCAAATTGGGAGAATTGAAGTTATTCAATGGAGTAAAAAATATATATTATACTATAATTAGTTCTTAGGTTTGCATCTGTTGATTTAGTTTGCAAAATATCTGCTTATCTCTCTCTCCAAGTTGACTCTACATTTAGTAAAGGCAGAAATTTTGTCTTGCTCACTTTTGTATAACTAACACCCAGTGCAATGCCTGACATATAAAAAAAATTAGATAATTATTTTTTCCTAGAACATTTGTTTAGGTTTATTTATTTATTTTTTTAATTTTAAGGTTTTGCCAGTCTGATGAATGGAAAATGATATAATTTATTTAAATATCCCTGGTTATTTGAGAAATTGAATAACTTTTCATGTTTATTGGACATAAAGAGTTCCTATTCCATGCATTTTCTGTTCATGCTCCTTACTTATTTTCCTACTAGTCCTTTTTTGATTTGTCTTAACATTTTGTAGAAGTCCTTTGGATCTTACATACAATGCAAGCATTTTCTCCACTCTGTAATCTTTCTTTGGATTTTAATTCATTTCATGTAGTTAAATATCTCTGTCTTTTTCCTTTAGGACACTTGAGTTTCTCTTGAATTTTTAGATTTTTAATGCTTTTTGATTAGAGGCTTTCAATTCATCTAGAATTTTTACATGATGAGGAACAAATCTGAATCTGATCGTTCTAAAGGCCTAGCTAGCACCTTCTGCTGGCACCATGTATTAACCATCCCGCCCTTTCTCACTGAATTGGAATGTCACCTTTACCATGAATCTATTTCAGGACTTCCTGTTCTGTTCCCGTGGTCTGCTTATCTACTCTTATGTCAATATGATCCCTTTTACTGCTATAGCTTTAACAACTGTCTTCACGACCTTGAACAGGATGCAGTTGTGCACAGTAAGCATGTGGGTTCTTGAAACCAAATGTCTGGATTTCGATCAGAGTCCACCAACTTTGTCATCTGCAGCAAATTGCCTCAGTACTTTCACCTATAAAAGGGAGATAATAATAATGCCTGACTTGTGGGGCTATTGTGAGGATTAAACAACATGCAGTGTTCACAACCATGCCTGGTACGGGGCCAGTGGGCAGGAAGTATTAGCTACGATTATAACAACTGGTGAAGCATGGTGATGATGGAGTTCAGGACATGCTACCCCAGAATACGCCACCATGGCATATTGGATATTTTAAGCTGTAGGATTCTGAGAAAACAAGAGAAGCAAGAAGGATACTCTGACCTCCCTCAGTCTTTCTCCCCTGAAATAAGTCATAAAACCCTCCTGTGAGAGGTGCCCTCCCTATATTACAGAAGAAAGGCGCTTCCATATCTCGAAGACAGGGATGCAGAGAAGAATCCTGGCAAACAGGTTTTATTACATTTCTCCCAGTTTCCTACACTTACTTCCTACTCTCCGACCTATCATATTCCTCCACGACCATCCCCTCTTCATCAAGCCAGCATAAAACACACTCAGGTCTGCTTCCTGCAGTTTTCATTTCCCTTATGAAGACCCTATTGTCACGATGAAACTTGTATTATATAAACCTGTATGCTTTTTTTCCCTGTAAATCTGACTTTGTCAGTTTAATTTTCAGACCCAGCCTGGGAGCCTACAAGGGTTGAAGAAAACATTTCCCTTTCCTCCATCTTCTTTCACTATTCTTATTAGTTGTCTTATTTCTTATCTGGTTTTTATTTTTCTAAATGAACTTAAAATAATCCTGTCTAGTTCCTCCACAAAATTCTTAGAGAGAGAGAGAGAGAGAGAGAGAGAGATTGAGATTGTATCTGGAAGAGATTACAACAGACTTAACAGACTTCTAACCATAGTTTCCTCTATGGAAGGGACTAAGTTGGGAATTCACACAACTGAATTTTTAACATATGCATATATTACTTAAAAAATAAAAAGTCCTTCTGAGTTTTTCTTTTTTTATAAAATTTTAGCATTCTAACTTGAATTGCACTCATATACATTCTAGACTGGTTTTGCATTCATGAATAAGAACCTGGGTGTTGTTGAGCACTTGAAAGGTGGTTAGTGTGGCTGAGCAATGGAAAGTTTCATGAGAAAGGAAGGTGTGGTCTAGACCTTCAAAGATGAATGGGTGTCTTGCTGACCGAGAAGAGTGGCGAGGACATGCCAGAGTTTGGGAATGGCCTTGCAAAATGACCCACAGGTATGAACAAGCAAAGGAGCGGTACAGCCCCAGGTTCTGGAAATGGGGGTAGGAGGGAGAAGTATGGACCATGAGCAGAAGCCAGGGCCAAGCCTCTACATGCAAGACAGAATGTGATGAGATACAAAATGGGCTTCTTTTCCTCCCTCAGGGAATTTCCGAATGGGGCAGAGGGAAAGGCAGAATGCAGGCAGCCAGGACAAGGCTGAACTGTAATCTCCGTGAAGACCAGGACTACACCTGCCCGTCCAGCATTCTCCCCCACTTGCAAGGACAGGGCACACAGGAGCTCTAAGAAATATTTGCTGAATGAATGGATGAAAAGCACACCCAAAACAACAGCAAATATTCTGAGTAAGAAATGAAAGCAAATGATGATGTTGAGTGTGTGAAAAACTAATTAACGATAGCATGACAAATAGAAAAAACATTGAGGAGCAATCTGTTGCAATACTAATTAATGATAAATATGTGATGAATACCTACTGAATCAGTGAATATATTTACTGCATTTCTGAGAGCATTAGGAAAAGTATTTGCTTGAAGGAGGCCTTCCCCCTACCAAGTTCCTGCTTGAAAACTAATACTTGAAAATGACTTGTTAAAATGATGTAGCCACAATAACTCAGATGGGAGGGAAAAGCAAAACTGAGGGAAATGGCCAAAGATGCACAGTGGCTAGAGAGAGACCTGCGGAGCAGCTGCTTTGTGGTGCACTGTCACCACTGCCAGGATGGATATGACAGGGAGTCAGCGACACCGGGAAGGCTGCTCAGTTGGATGGAAGTCGTTCCGGTGTGGAGCAGGGGTCCTGGGCTCCAGGCCCAGCTCCCACGCTCACTCAGCCCCTGTTCTATTGCCTCAATCTGTAAATGGTCTTTAAGTTCCCAGCCAGCTCTGATACTCTGTGATTTTCAATCATGAAGAAAAAAAATTAAGTTCCACAGGATGGGAATTTATGACTAGGTCACCCATTGCCCGTTACAGTTATTTTGGGAAAGAAGCATTCATTTAGTCGAATATTTATCTGTCTCACAAGGCAGCATGCTCCGTCCCACGACAGAAAGTTAATGCAGCGTGACTCCCACTCTGGAGGAGCTTACAATTAAGTAGAAGAAAAGAATATAAACATGTAGGAATAAGTAAAATTCAAGGCGGAGTGTGTGAGGCACCCTGAAAGAGATGCAAACAAAAGGTCAGTGAGCATCTGAGGGCTGCTGATGAGGCTCCCTGCTTGAGGCAGAGCGTGGAGGTGAGCGTGCTGGAGAAAGGGTGGAGGAGCTCGCCCTGTCGCCCTTCCTGTGGCCGGACCCACTCAGTGTGCACCCAGCACCGCCCTGTGCAGCTGAGCTTATTCCCAGGGCTACAACTGCCTTCAACAGAAACAGTTCCCATCAACACACAGGTGAACTCCAGAAAGTCATTCATTAGGTAGGTGCTGGGTGCTCAGTACCAACACAAGATTCCCGATTGGTGATGAGGTCCCCAGACCAGCCAATACAAACCAATTCAAGCCATAAGATAACTCATACGCAGTAGTAATAAGGCTGTTTTGACATTGTTTAACCCCATTTAACATTGTACAAAATGCAGTTCTGAACTTCAAAAGCGAGAACACGTCATTTTAGAGTACAACATGCTTCCTAAAAAGTGCTTCCGAAGGGGACTGTTTCACTTACCTACTCTATAGCTGGGTAACAAGCTATCCCAAAACGCAGTGGCTCAAAACAATGGTCATTTTGTTCTATTATAATTTTTTGGGTGTGAGGAGATTTGGAGAAAAAAAAATTCATTTATACAGATCCTACTGGAAAACTTTTCATTAAAAATGAGGTATTTAAATATGAGCCATAATAACTGAAATAACATGGAGAAATAGTATTTTTGAGGGACTTGGGGTGGTTTGTCTGTTTCTTGTGGTGCTGCTGGAGTCCCTCAGTGGCCAGCTGGCAGGTGGTGGGTTTGGAGAATCTAAGATGGCACATCACAGGTCAGGGGCAGGGACGTCAGGAAGGCTGGACTCAGTGGGGCTGCCCACCAGAGCACCCGCGTGTTGCCTCACCAGCATGGCAGTCACAGGAAGTGAGACTTTTCCTGTGGCCTCCAGGAGGCAGTCACACAGCACCATTTACACGCATTTACGCCCTGCTCTGTTGGTTGGGGAGTCACAAATCTTCCCAGACTCAGGGAGGGGCACACAGGTGCCACCTCAAAGTGGAGCATGAATATGAGGCCTTGTTTTAAAACTGCCTAAGGGTTGGAATCCATTGGAGGATAGAGGCACACATGCAGAAGCACAGTTTCCTCATTCTGTGTATTTTAGCTCCTAAACAAAGGGGCCTTTTCAGACGTTTGGTTGGAGAGGAAGGGCAGTTGCCCTAACTCGGCAGAGGACTTCGGGACTCTCCTAGCACCTGTTTATTTTTATGCTCCAATTGTTGGGGAGATGTGTTAAAGGAAAACTTGGCCTCAAGTCTCTTTTTTACTTTAAAAGAAATTTACATATTTAAATATACAGTAGCATGTTTATTTAAGTACCCCTGAAAATTTGAAAACAATTGTACTTAAGTTTCAATGAGGAGTGATTAGGTAATAACAGCAATTAATAGTTCACAATTCATGTTTTCTTTATGTTTGACAAAACAGAAGCTGGTATGTGTGTGTCTAGCTATGGTTTCTTCCTCCTCAGTGCCCCTTTATTACCCTGAAAATGTAGATATATATTATATAATTGTGGAGGAAACATTTTTAAATTTGGAACCTCAGCCCTTTCTGTTTTGCTCCCACTGGTTTGTTAAATTACTTTTTCCTGACGTTGATCACTGGAGGGAATTCCAGCACTCTTCCTGGACGCAGGGATCGTTTCATGATCAACAGTGTCAGATGGTGGACAAGTTAAGCAGCATTCAAGAGAGAAGCGCCTCCTGCAACACACCAGCGAGGAATTCTGTGCTTGCCTAGGAGGCCGGCTGAGGACGGCCCTCTGTAAGAATGGCGCTGGCGTCAGCCTCCTTGCCCTACAGACGGTGACGATGAGCCTGTCCGAACAAGGTGTGCTGGCTTTCTCTGTTTAGGGTTCCAGTATGAGAGAGAATTGAAACAACAGAGCAACTAGTCTGGGCAGATTTGGGATGGGACTGGGAAAAGAAAGTAATAAAAACAAGGATTTGACTCAGGATTAAGAGTTCTTCCCAGTTTGGGAATATAGGATTCATTAATATTCAAACCAAATCTTGACTGTGCTAAGCTCCAACTAGTTAGTTCATAAAGGAGCTTCCTTGTGAGGTCCTTTAAGAGCCTATGGGAGTTTCCAAGGAGGGGCTTGTGCCCACTTAAGAATCAGTCTGAGACCTGGCTGGTGTGGCTCAGTGGATTGAGTGCTGGCCTGCGAACCAAAGGGTCCCTGGTTTGATTCCCAGTCAGGGTATATGCCTGGATTGTGGGCCAGGTCCCCAGTAGGAAGCACATGAGAGGCAAGCACACACTGATGTTTTTTTCCCTCTCTTTCTCCCACCCTTCCCCTCTGTCTAAAAATAAATTAAAAAAAAAAAAAAGAATCAGTCTGGGCCACTATTTGCACTGGTCTCTGTGACCATTTCATGCAGTATGTTTGAGGGACTTCAGCCAATGTTCAAAGGTGCAAAACTAGATACACTGCTGCTTCTGCTGACTTCCAGCAATCTAAGCCATTCAGGAGCACTGGCCTTACTCACTCCAAGCTCTGCAGGGTCCCTCCTGAGATGCAGATTACTACTGCTCACTGCCTTTGTTGCTGATGCTAGGTATCTTCATCATGCTCTGGCTTCTCTGCAATCTCTTACAAAGTGTCTTCACTTTGAGATCTAGGGATGCTGAGAAAGATTAAATGAGTTCAGAGCCTACTGCCACACCGTACATGAAACAACAACTTCCCTCCACCCATCAGTTAGCCCTTTGTTAAATTTGGTTCATCATACCAGAGTCCCCCTTCTTGCAATATGGCTTCTATCATGTCCCCCGACATACTTTGAAGGTAATACACACACACATACCCCAAATATCTCATTATGTCTACATTCAATTTTAAACACACTCCCAAGTTTTTCTCCACTCTTTTGTGAGGATAGAATCTTAAGGAAAGAAATGTTGTTTTGTTTCATACTTTAAATACAGTCAAGACTCAATATCAACCCAACTAGGATTTCTCCTCTGCCCTACTATTACCCTTGCAGTTCAGCATCGTAAGTACTTCTTTACTTGTCTATCTCCACATCTGGACTGTGAGCTGCAATCAGCGGGAGACAAAGGCAAGCCTGTTGGGGCACCAGTGCCAGTGCACATTCCCAGTGCCTGGCACATTCCTTGGAACATAGCGGATGTCCGTAAAATGTATACTGAATAACTGAGCAGAGGAGAATTCAAAATGATGCCACAGGTCTGTAAAATAACAAGAGTTTCAGCCATTTGAACAACTGTCAACAATCTTTCTTTAATAACAATTACCATTTAAAAACTTCTTCACAAAATCACAGTGTATCTTATTTAATAAGCATGAAATAACAGGTGACAAATCAGCTGGAACTCCAAACATGAACTCACCAAAATGTAAGGCTTCAATACTCTATTCATCTTTGACATCTGTGAAATGTCAATGTTTTTTATTCTTGTCATCAGAACCCTTCCCACAAATGATGTTTTCTTCGGAGTGAAGACAGAGAGTCTAAGGAGGATTAAGTTCAAAAGAAATGGTATCCGAGATGTCCAGAGGGGAAGGAACATTAGGATGTGAAGAGGAATCTATGCAGACTTCAGACAAGATGGAGACATAGATGGACACACTACGCCTCCTCATGCAACCATAAGAAGAAATACAACTAACCTCAAACAAGTAACACCCAGAACTGCCAGAAAATCGAAATGTGTGGAAGTCTGACAACCAAGGGTTTAAAGAAGCCGTATTCATCCAGACAGGAAGGAGGGGCAGAGATGCAGAGTTGGGGTGGGAGATGTGGTGTGGCAGAGAAGCAGTGGTGGGGGTGGAAGTGGTGGTCCCACATTCGCATGTGATGGATAAAAATCAGGAGGAATACCTTGGGAGTGAGTGATTCCATTCCCAGGCCAGACCACATAGCCCAGGTTTCCAGCATGAGGAAGATAAACCCCCATTACTTCTGGCTGTAAAAACCAGTGGGGATTGGGGCACTGGAAGAAACTGATGGTTTCTGAAGAGAGTCTGTTTAAAGGGCCTGCACAGACTTAAAACATAAGCAAACCCACCCACTAGAACACCAGTCACATTCGAAAGTAGATGAAGTGACTAGAAACCAGGTGAGTGCCAGGGGAACCCCCAGAAGCCAGGGAGCAGTGTTGTCCCATCTCTGAGCCCTCCCTCCACACAGAGTCACAAAGCAGTGAAGTAAATTGCCCCGTTCCACCCCATACAACTTAACAGGTGCGCTAAGACAGGGAGGGAGTCAAAGCAGCTCTACCTAATACACAGAAACAAACAGGGAGGCTGCCACATTGAGGAGACAAAGAAATATGGCCCAAATGAAAGAACAGAACAAAACTCCAGAAAAAGAACTAAACTAAACAGAGATAGCAAACCTATCAGATGCAAAGTTCAAAACACTGGTGATCAGGATGCTCAGAGAGCTCACTGAGTATGGCAACAAAATAAAGGAAGAAATGAAGGTCACACTAAGTGAAATAAAGAAAAATCCAGAAGGAACCAACAGTGAAGGGAAGGAAGCCAGTATTCAAATCAATGATTTAGAACATAAGGAAGAAATAAACATTCATCTAGAACAGAAAGAAGATGCAAAAATTCAAAAATAACAACAACAACAACAACAAAAAGAGAATATAAGAAGACTCTGGGACATCTCCAAAAGTTCCAGCCCCAAATCATAGGGGTGCCAGAAGGAGAAGAGAAAAAGCAAGAAATTGAGAACTTATTTAAAAAAAATAATGAAAGAAAACTTCTCTAATTTGATGAAGAAAATAGACATACATGTCCAGGAAGCACAGAGAGTCCCAAACAAGTTGGACCCAAAGAGGACCATACCAAGACAAATCATAATTAAAATGCCAAAGATTAAAGATAAAGAGAGAGGCTTAAAGGCAGCAAGAAAAGCAGAGAGTAACCTACAAAGGAGTTCTCATAGGCTGTCAGCTGATTTCTCAAAAAAACAAAACAAAACAAAAAACAACTTTGCAGGCAAGAAGGGGCTGAAAAGAAAGGCAAGGGCCTACACCCAAGATTACTCTATCCAGCAAAACTTTCATTTAGAATGGAAGGGAAGATAAAGTGCTTCCCAGGCAAGGTAAAGCCAGAGGAGTTTCTCATCACCAAGACATTATTACATGAAATGTTAAAGGGACTTATTTAAGAAAAAGATCAAAACTATGAACATTAGCGTGGATAGGGCAGGGGACAGTTTTGGGGGGGGGAAAATGGGGACAACTGTATTTAAACAACAATAAAAAATAAACTATGAACATTAAAATGGCAACAAACTCACAACTATCAACAACTGAATCTAAAACAAACACACTAAGCAAACAACCAAAACAGGAACAGAATCATAGATATGGATATCATTTGGAGGGTTATCAGCTGGGAAGGGGAAGAGAAGGAATGAAGGGAAAGGTGCAACGGTTAAGAATCTTAATTGGTAGGTATAAAATATACAAGGGGATGTTAAGAATAGTATAGGAAATGGAGAAGCCAAAGAAGTTATATGCGTAACCCATGGACATGAACTAAGGGAGGGGGACTGATGGAGCAAAGGGGGATACTGGGCGGAGGGGTGACAAAGGGGAAAAATTGGGACAAGTGTAGTAGCATAATTAATAAAATATACTTTTAAAAAAGAGGAATCTATGATTTTTAACTATAAATGAACATGCAAATTTAATGCAAGCTATATGCAAACCAGAGTCTGTATTTCTGATAAACATCCTATAAAAAACATTCTATATTTCCTATAAACATCCTTCCTATGATAGGACTGTTGTAGCAAAATAACAACAATTGTAAAGATAATCTCTGCCAAAATCGTAATGAACACAATCAATTTTTTTCAATGGGACTTGAGGAATGAGACGCTCCCTAAAACAAAGTCAAACAGACAAAAGGCAAAATGCATTGATTCTCCTAAGTACTGTGTGGGCTTGAGTTTGTGAACAGGGCAAGCAGTTCACTCCAGAGCTGAGAGGCCCTGGTACTGTTCATCTGGGGGCACAAACGCAGGACAACGAGTCTCCTTACAATGGTGCACCAGTCTTTCCTCCCCCCGGGCACAGAGATGGAGCCTAGCGATTGCCCCGTCCCTGGCCTTCTGCTGGGCCTGCCAACAATGGTGCCACTTGGTACCAGCTCTGAAGCCCTGTGGTACAGAGAAGGGACCACCTCATTTCCTGTGGATGACTGTGCAGATGTCTCCAGTCAAATCACACCAGCCCAGGCTGGATTTTGATAAAATGTAGAGGTCTTCAGAGTCAGCCTTTCAGAGACCATGCTGCTTAGATACTAGCCATCCCTTAAAGAGCATGTCTGTTAAAGAAGTCCAATATAAAGATTTTTCCATTTGCTATTTTACCTGTTTTGACCTTAAGGAAAAGCCAGGAGATACACAAAAGCCTGAGGTTATTTTGTATCCCCCCCCCCAAAGAAAATGCCATGCTCAGTACAAGGGATAACAAACACATCATATTTATGATTTAAACAAAAAATTTGGATTGTGTATTCTTTTAAACATTTCCATGTGAAAGTAGAAATGTAGACAAAACTTGATTATGTGGGGATGTGGCAGAGAAAGAGGCTGTCTGTCACCACAGGGCTGCTCGATGGCAGCCCTGACAGAACTGATGTCACCTCTTTCAAGCAGCTAGCCAGTTCAGCTGAACAATAATACGTCGTTCTGATGAATGCTTGCTCTCATGATCTCTTTTTCAATGAATTAACTGGTTGCTTGATGGAAATGCTCCAGGGGGGTTGATAGTTTAACAATGGCAGATATAAATGAAAAGTCTTTGACAACTTTTAAAAATGAGAAAGAGAAATCACAACTGCCTAATACATATGTCAGGTGCCTCTGTAGGTAAAATACACCACCACAGCCACTACTACTTGCCATAAAAATGTGAGGTTGATTCTAATTTTTAGCTACCATGACAAAAACTGCCATGAACATTCACACGCAGGTGTTTGAGGGAACATGATGTCATTTTGGGGGGGGGGCGGTAAATGCCCAAGAGTACAATTGCTGTGTTGAACAGTAATCACACATTTAGTTTTTAAAAAACCACTAAACTGCCTTCCACAGCGACTGTATCATTTACCTTCCCAACATCAATGTATGTGTGATCCATGTTTTTCCTGTTAGATGTCCTTTCAGTCCTTGTTTAGCCAAGACGTGCTAACAGAAGGCAGATGGCTCTCTAATGACCGGGTCAAACTCCAAAATCAGGAGGATGAACAAAAGGAAACCGCTGCTCTTCCTGGTGACAATAGCTGACATTAATTGAGTGCTTACTCTACGCCAGGCATTGTGCTTAAAGGCTTCCTATGTACAAATCCATGAATTACTCACAAGAGCCCTGTGGGTAGGTTCTATCATCACCCCCGATCTGGGAGCTGAGGCTTAGAAATCACGTGCCTTGTTCAAGGTTACACAGCAGTTCAAAGGAAGCGCTGGGATTTGAACCTATCTCTAATCACCACATTACACTGCCCCCTGTATGATAATGAAAGAAACATTTCTGTGTTTCCAGGTGCAGCTGTGCAGTTTACATTGTAATTAGGACAGTGTTTTTCTTTTTAAATGTAAATGTTGATTGTACTATCTCCGGGCATTGAAGTATAGCACTGCTGTGCGTGCGAGCTTCAACAGGAACGCACCGATTCTCCCGCAGAGCTGCACTCAGGCCCAGCTGATGTCTATTACCATCCCCTCCCCCACTGCACACACCTCTGGCAACAGCGAATTCATAAATGTAGCATCTTGGTCCTCATCTGCAACTTCGAGGGAACAACATAGCCTACGTAGTATGGGAAGGAAGTAGACTTCTTCTTGAAGACTACAACTTGGGACGAAAACAGCACCTTGAGAGAAAGAATGACTGAGAAAGATAAAAGATCAAACAGGCTGCAAGTAGAACTGGGACACCGACAGAGTGACGGAGTGACAGGGTGGGAGGGCTGCCGCTGCCACTGCACGTGCAGAGCAAAGAAGAAAGGGCTTGACAGTTAGAGAGGAAGTTTTCAATAACGTGTACATAGGAGAGAGGGTGATCCTGTACTAGGAGAACTGGTGTCTCAGAAGTGGAGAACCAGAAAAACAAAACAAAAAAAGAGTATTTTAAAAGGAAAATTTCCCTAAAATTGACGAACAAGTAATTTTACATGTAAAATAGGCAGTTTGTGTTCTAAGAAAAACTGATATAGAATAATTAAAACTGATACATAGCCTGGCTGGGTTAATTACCTCTGGAAACTAAAAGGAAGAGTTAGAGGAATCAAGGTTAAAAGAAAATTTAAAAAAACAAGTTCCCTACATGGGAGAACAAAGTTAGACTGGTAGACTGGCTTAGAATGCTCCATGACAGTCAACACCAGAAGATAATGGAGCTTTGTCCACAAAGTTCCAAGGGAAGGAAAGCGTGTCTTAAAAACATCCAGACAGTTTTGCTGCTTGAGAACAAAGGCAATCGGTGTGCATTCTCAAACACAGAAGACCTTAGCAGGTAACAGCCCTTCTTGGGAAAAACTACCAGGGTCAAAACCAAGCTACACCAGCACTGAGTGGATGCACTGGTGGGGGTGGGGGTGGGGGGCATGTGGCATGTACAATTATATTCAGTATTAAAAGGATGCAGCATATGTGGTGAGTAGTTTGGGATTTAGACAACTTCAGTTTCCATCTTGGTTCTCCCAATTCTCATTTTTGGCTTCAGGCAATTAGTTAACCTGCCTCAGTGCTCTTACTGGTAAGATGTGGATGAGCATTGTGGGCAGGAAATGAAATAATCCACGTGAAGTTCTTAGCACAGTGCCCAGATTAGATACTACTATTACTTAAAAAATATATTAACACATATAATTATAAAAACACAGTAGCTCAAAATTTGTAAGGCTTTCTATAGTCCTTTATAATATTCTTTCCCTTATTTTTAGACACTAATGCCTCCGTGGTAAAGAAGTCTTTAAAGCACTGAGCGCCCTGGAAAGGCGGGCAGGAGTCTGCTAACACGGACAGCTCTGGGCAAGGACGCTGGGTGGGTGGGAGGCAGACAGAGCGGAGAATTGTCATGGGCCTTTCACCAGCACGCCGTAGTTTTTAAACTTTGTGCAATGTGAATATATTACCTATTTTTTAAAAACGCAAGTAAAATTAAGCAAACATTTACCCAAGGATCTAGAATTCCTTTATTTTTTTAATCACAGTTTCTTTTTCTTCTTTTAAAATTCAAGTAGAATTGAATATAACACTTTAATGTAAAATGAGCATGCGCAGTGCGGTCCCGGTTTTGCACAAGTATTTCTAGCGGGCCAGCCTCCATGCGCGCAGCTGCAAAGAAAGAGGTGTGAAGTGACGCCTAATGTTAGCAATGGTTATTTCTTGGGTGATGACATTTGGGGTATTTTTTTCTTATTCATTTCTCAGAATTGCTTGAATTTTAAAGTGTATGTTATTTTAAAAAAGTCAGAGTTCTAAATAAATCAAGAAAAAATGTTCCCAATTGTTAGCTTGGTTGACAAGGGAGAATGAGGGGTTTGTCCTCACCTCACGAGGGCCTGGGCTCTGAATGCCGAAGGCCACCCTGGAGGGCCCTGCTAAAGCTCTGGTAGTACGAGTCCACCCATGAACGGGTGAGCTGGCAAACGCACGCCACGGGGTTGTTGTGTCCCACAGTGTGCCTTGCTAACTCCCTAAGTGGAAGGCTGTTGCCGTAGCTACCCTCCTGCCAAACTGTACTACCTGTTATTTTTTTCTCAGGATGCCTTTGTTCCTGGTAGTCCAAGCACCTAGAATACCTTCCACCTCCTGACCCCTCAGTCACACCTTTCCTGCGAAGCCATGGCAGAAACCAATTCTTCCATGTGCTTTTTCCTAACCTGTCTACCTGATTCCCCCCTTTGAAGCCCCATAGCACATTTTAACAACTATTTATGGCAATTCATTCATTTAACGAATGTTTATTGAACATACACCAGGTGCCAGTATATTTGTTTGTACACATGTCTTATCCTCTGTCTTAGAACAATGACCTGAAAGTAGGAAGCAAGTTGAAGTCATTTGATATCTCTACAGCATCTAGCAGAATACCTTCCAAAGGACAAAGGTCAACAGGTGTTTGCTGGATCATTAAATAAAGCATCACTCAATGAGTATTTGTTGAACTGGTTAGTTTGTCCTTACACATTTTTTTTTTTTTTTTTGAAGCTTCGAAGTCTTTTCAAAACCACGTAGAATTATTTTGAATTTTTCTAAAGAGCAAATATGCCTCCTTTCCCTAAAAATCCCTACATAAATATAAGATCCAAATAGGTAAATAATAGATTAGTGATTTTTATTTCTATCTGTTTCACCCTGATGAGGTACAAAAACAATCCTGAAAACTGACACAGGCAAGATAATTCTTGCCCAGGTCCCCAGTCACTGGTAGCTAACATTGGCTTAGAGAAAACTTCCCAAAACAAGTTCACATTACTCAGGGTTTTCATCTCTTAATGGGCCCTTAGTCACAAAAAAGCTACATTTCCCAAAACTCAAATAAAGCTAATTTTGTATATATAATTGTGTGTTAGTAACGAGATAATGAGAATATAATTTAAAATAAAGGCACTACAAATACAAAATAATGTATAGAATTAAGGAATACCTTTATGAGATCATCAGAATTATCTATGGAAACCATTTGCCTTTTTCTTTCTAGTCAGGGTAATCTTTCCAAAATAGTGTATCGAAATCCTATTTCCCTCCTCTTGCCTTCAACAGTGAGCAACAAAGTAATGTGCTGCCACCTACTGACAACTGAATAAAAGTGCAGATTAGAACACATTGAAGGTTGTACTTAATTTTTTAAACTGTTAAATGAAAACTTCAGAATAAATGTTTATATTTTCTTACTTTAAACACTGTAATTGACACCTAAAAGATTCTTAACTTTGTGGGCTATAATAGTCATGCAACCTGGTATAATTGAAAAAGAAAACCAATGTATGCCTGTGAATTCAAAGATTAGAAAGCCAAATTGCCTACTTCAGTGGAGGACTGAAGTAGCAGCTGAATCCTTCTATTAACACACGAACGAGAAAAAGAGGCAAAGCAACGTGAACATCTCTACACTAAGATACACTGGTGGTGTGGCCCTTCCGACACTGTCACCGAGGAGGTCTGTGCAGGAGGAAAACGGTCACTTGCTCTTCCTCGCAGGGAGAGCCCTATTTCCCCTCAGTGGCCCTAGACGTACCTATTAAGTGAAAGCATGTTTCCACGGGCCCATTCTTTGGGTGAGCAGCTTGCCCTTTCCCACAGGGCAAGGACTGCACACTGTGAATAATGCAAACAGAGGGTAGAGGACCTGAGCTTGTGTATCTACCAGCACACTTCTGGCCGCGTGTGCAGTCCTTGCCCTGTGGCAGGGCACTTGGTCAATATTGGTTGAATGTAGAACAAGTAGGCAGAGCCTCTTGCTAGTTCTCTTCAGTCTTCTGTGTTTGAGCTCTGAGGAATGCACCAGAATCTGCACAGTGCTGTTTCTATTTTGCCTTTATTATGTGGATATTTCTGGTGAAAAATTTGCTTGGGCCTGAATCACTAAGATAACTCCTCAATTTTCCACTTCAGTCAACATTATTTATCAGTTAAGTCTTTAGTAAATTGTAAATTGAAGTGTAAAACTTGGCTCGGAGCTAAAAGTTAATTTAAAATGTGTCATCCAGGGGGCAGATCCAGGAAGAAAGTTGAAGAGCCTGTAGTTGGGATTAGAAAGCAGTTCAAAAACAATGATCTTAGCCTTACTGGTGAAAAGAAAAGCATTTAGTTTGGGAAGGTGCTTCCTCTTTCAGCAGTCCATGAAAATTAGACACGTATAACACCTATAACAGAGCCGGGGAGGGGCCGAGCAATTTCACATTAAATTCACCCCCCACTAATCAATGCTTACAAAACCCAGCAGATTGCGGTGTGGCTGTCTGCTCCGTTCGGGGCCCTCAGCACTGGAGAAGATCTGCGTAGACATGCACGCAGAGTCTAACACCGGGAGTTATCACAATGTTCCTGAGAACTTGGTATCATTTCATCCAACCCGACACACTTCACAATGTATGGATAGGAGAAGAGCCCCTGTTTTAGAAGGGAGGGCAATATAACCAGGGGCAAAGATAAGCTGAACAAGTGATTATAATATTTGAAACCTCACGTGATTCAAAGGTGGGCGAGAGCGCATCTGGTTGGAGGGGCTGTGAACAGCGTCACGAAGGAGAGAGAATTTGAATAGGGCTTTAAGACTAAGTAGAATTGTGTAGTTTGGGATTTGGGTGGGGAGAAAGAGTTCACAAACATTGAGGAGGTACTGATCATATTGACGAAAGGGATGTGTTCAAGTTGGCTACTGTGAGCCTAACCTTTACCACTAAAAAGCGGCAACTAAGTTGGGATGGCCCATAAAGTACAGGCTCCGAAATCAGGCGCCTGGGTCAGTCAGATCCAGGCCCTGTGACCTTGAGCAAGTTATTTTGCACGTCTGGTCCACAGCTGCCTTTCCTGTCAAATGAGGGCAATCACAGGGCTTAACTCATAGAGTTGTTTTCAGGACTAAGTGAAAGAACTCATGTCCTACGGTCAGTGCCTGGAATATAGTAAATGCTCAATAAATATTACCTATTATTCAGCATAATACAACAAGTATTATGCTTGTTGCTAAACAACAAGGAGCTGTCAAAGGTTTCTGAGCAGAAGAACTGAATTTATGAAACTGAAACTTCAGAGTGATGAATTTATCCTTGAGACTTAGGAAATTAAAGGATGATAAAGAAGCTATGATTAAGGATACTACATAGGGAGATTTTAAAACTGTCTAGGAGAGAAGTAATGAGAATAAAAATTATATGTAAGGTGCTCTGGCTGGTGTGGCTCAGTGGACTGAGTGTGGGCTGCAAACCAAAGGGTTGCCAGTTCGATTCCCAATCAGGGCACATGTCTGGGTTGCAGGCCAGGTCCCCAGTGGGAGCCACATGAGAGGCCACCACACATTGATGTTTCCCTCTCTCTTTCTCCCTCCCTTCCCCTCTCTCTAAAAATAAATAAATAAGATCTTTTAAAAATTAAAAAAAAATTATATGTAAAGTGGCAGAAGATAGGAGGAGGAGCAGAAAAGATGGGACAATTTTGAAAAACTGTAAGAGAAATAATTGATGAGACCAAGCATGACGTGGAAGGGAGGGAGAGAAGTCAAACACGACTTCCAGCTGTGGAAGCTGGGCACTGGAAAAGCATCCGTGAGGACAAACAGAGACGTGAGAAAGAGACTGAGGGGAAAGTTAGCCAGTTAAAGATTGCAGTAAACAGTCACACTGCACCTATGGGCCTCAGAAGAGAAGTAAACCTTAGATTAATTATCTTCAATCTAGAGGTAAGAGATTTTTCACCTTGGATGGAGATAAAATCAGTAGGGATACAAAGGTTACCAAGGTCAAACCACTAGACTCAAAATTCCTCGTTCTATCTCCCAATGGATATCACATGAGCTCATATCCCTCGGTGAAAAGAGAAATGGGCTTGCATATTTTTAAAGTGAGGTTCAACTCCCGAATTTTCCATCCACTAGCCACATGTCATTTATGAATCAGCTGTCTCATCTGGAAAATAAAAAACAATACCAATTCTTTCCTAACAGTTATTCTGAATATCGAACGAGGTCCCAATCTCTTTCTGACTGGTTCAGCCTGGTCATCCATAGGTGCAAGATGACAGTTCTCTTCCTGAAGTTGCCCCGGGGCTTCTTCCTCCCTGTCCCCAGGCCCACAGAGTACACAGGCAGACTTGCCTTTCTCAGACCTCCCAGCCTCAGTCAGATTCCATGGGCTGCTACGCCAGCCTCTCCCAACTAAGCCCACACCCTCTGTTGGTGGACCTCCGCCTCACCACCTCACCAACTGCAAAAGATTGTTCTTAACTTCCTCACTCATTCTCTCCTTTTTCATATTGGCTTTTCATTTCATTATTAAATTCTTCATCCCAGTCATATCCAATCTTAGCTTATCAGTCCCATAATTACTTAGTTGCCTGCTAACCCTAACACCCATTCAAAGTTAGCATTCCCCACACCATTGTAAGTATCACACACACTCACACATATACATGTAACAAAGTTATTTTGTCCATTAAAAAAAAAGAAGAAGAAGAACAGCTGTGACCTACTCCTTGGCTATGGGAGAAGGAGATGCCAAAGACCCCAGTGTGAGTCAGCTGGTCCATTGGTCCACCATTCCCTTCCCCCTCTTAGACAACAAATTCTGTGCAAGTAGGTTTTAAATCTGCCTAATTTCACCTTGAGTGTGTCCCAGGACCTCCATAAATGATATTATTTCTACTTATAAGACAGCTCAATAAGGCACCTTCATATTTACCGTAAATTGCTACAGATTCAGTGTCTTTCAGTTTCCGGGAAAGCCAGAATGCTTCTTTCGGTACTCTCTCAGTACGGTGACCTATAATTTCAGAATCTTCTGCAGCCTGTATTTTGGTTCCCCTGCCCATTCGTTAGTCTGACAAAGGTCTGTTATCACCTGAAACATTTACATTCCAAGCCTAAAATCGGTCTTCTACTCAGCATCTCTTTGCTACTCAGCATCTCTTTGGACCCAGCATCTGGGTCCTACCAACAGATTTTCAAGATTAAGCACAAGTTACAGTACATCTAGTCTAGAAGAGGCCTGGATTCCCACCCCAGACTGCAATACCAGCATCAGATATAGCCTTGATGGGTATCTTGGTTCATATCCCAACCAATAGCACATGTGACTCGGTGCCTGCTATGGGTTCTGCACTACTATAGGTGATGTGGGAAATGAAGAAGTAGAAATAAGGACATCTTTGTTAAACATGACCTTATACCCAGCCTCTGGCACAGGGTCCGGCACATAAGAAACAATAAAAAATATTAATTGGACGAGTGAATAGGAGCTCTGAGAAAACTAACACGTGAGAAACTATAAAGGATGACACAAGTTAAGTCACAGCTAAGGGCTCCCGTAGGCAATGCAGCTATGAGAGAGAGAGAGGCCCGGAAATTCAGAGGAGAGCAGGATTACTATGGACTGAGGTCATCTCAGCAATCATGCATGCAAACTTTCAAGTGCTATTGGCAGAAGCCCTGGAGAAAAGGCGCCTGCATGTCAGGTAGAAGAGGAAGATCATAAGTGAAGGCCAAATGGTAAAAATAAAGTACTGAGTCAGTGAAGCAACTGGCTAACTAGACCAGGGGGATTTAGAGTAAAGTAAAAAATGAGGTTAGATCATAAGTAGGACCAGGTAATAAAGAATACTACCTGGTATTAAAAGACAGATGAATCATCAATGGATTAAGTGCCAAAGTTTGTGTTTTAGATTGTTGTTTAGAATTCATGTTTTTTTCACGTGAAACAAAGCTATGAAAAACCAGGATCTAAGTCACGAAGAGCCCTCATATGTACACTCGTCTCTTCCTGAAGGGACTAGATAGGTTCAAAACTAATTACCAAGAATGTTTGTTCTTTCTTGGAGAATTCTAGTTTTCATCAACCTATCAGAAGAATATTGGAGGAAGCCCAGTAAGGCCCCAGGAATGACTCAGCAATCCTTTTGCCCAATCTTTAGTCAGCTCCCCTTCCTTCAGCCCCCAGTGACCATTTCAAACCTTCAACATCTCCTTGAGATTCTTGCCACTGTCCTTGGTAGCTAATGACTTGAATCATCATTTTTCTGATCAAAGAAAAATCATCAATGATTTCCTTCAATGATGACTTTTGGCATATCCCCAGGGGTATACATATTTCTCTCTTTTGTCCACCCCCGTCACCTCTCTGACCTACTCCTTAGGTCCCTTCCTTTTCCTTCTTTTCTCGTTCTATTCACTGTTCCACCGTGAGCTCTACCATATGCAGAGCTTTGACTACAAGTATATTGATACCTCCTTAAATATGTATTAAATATGTATTATCAGTAATAAATACATATTACTCAGTTATATATCTATATCTATAGCTATCATATAGATATAGATATAGATATATAGATATCTATAGATATATAGATATCTATATATAGATATATAGATATATAGATATCTATATGATAGCTATAGATATAGATATATAGATATCTATATGATAGCTATAGATATAGATATAGATATATAACTGAGCTTCAAATTCATCTTCACAGCTGCATACAAGAAATCCCACTTTGATATACCACAGAGACTTTAAATTCAAAATGTCCAAAATGGAGCTTGGCATCTCTTGTAGGCAGAATGATGGCCCCTCAAGGATATCCGCATCCTAACCCCCAGACCCTGTGAATATATCAACTACCTGGTAAAAGGGAGTTAAAGTTGCAGGGGGTTAACACCTTTAATCAAATGAACTTAAACTAGAGAGACTGTCCTGGATTGTCAAGATGAGCCCACTGTAATCACAAGGGTCCTTACAGGTGGCAAAGGGAGGCTGAGAAGAGAGTCATCATTGGTTTTGAGAATGGAGGGAGTGGGGGACAGGAGCCAAGGAATGTGAGTGAATCCTAGAAAATGGAAAAGGCAAGAAAATGGATTCTCATCTAGAGCCTCCGAAAGGGAACCCAGCCCTGCCGACACCTTGATTTTAGCCTAGTGAGATTCGTGTTAGATTTATAATCCACGGGACTTTAAATAATAAATTCATGTTGTTTCAAGCCGCTGAGCCTGTGGTAATATGGGACAGCAGCAACAGGAATGAATCCACCATCTCTGCAATAACTCTGTGCTCTCACATACATATGTTTTGTTTTGATGAGTAGTGCTTTTATTGATCATAATGATTTTTCTCTCAGAAGATTTTAAAATGCCTCTAAGTTCATAGACTGTTGAAGTAAACTATCTTTATCTTGTTAAAATGCCAAGGTAAAAAGATGAAAATATCAGTCTTAAATTTAAAGAGGAGAGGTACAGAAACTTGGCACCATTTCTTTGGAATATTCAAAATAACATTTGGATATACCTACTTTCTTTAAAAAAAAATTATGCATCTGAAGGGAGAAAGACAATTTCCTTTACCCTGCTAGGTTCTTCTGGCTGGTCTAAGAATTAATGGAGATACAAACTCAAAACAAAAATTCATGGAAAAACAGACAGTAAAAGCTGGCAAACCGTAATCCAAAAAAGGTAGCACTGCCACATTAAAACCTCATCAAAATGGACCTTAAAAATCACTATTAGGAAAATGGTCAATAAGCATATAAGAAGTTCTTAACTTCACCAGTAATCAGGGAAATGCTAATGAAAACAACGCCGACACCATTTTTCATACCTTATCACACTGGCAGGAAGTGTGGTCTGGAAACACCACTGGGAGAAAGAAGCACATTGGGGCAACCACTGGGGAGAAGAGTCTGGCGATATCTAGGAAATCTGGAGCTGAAAACCCTCTGAGGAAGTCTGTCCAGTAAAAATACAATGTGAGCCACATATACAATTTTAAATGTTCTAGCAGCCACATTAAAAAGTTAAGAAAATTAATTTTAATAATATTTTTCATTAACCCAACATATTCAAAACATCATTTCAATATGTAATCAATATTTTAAAGTGTTGAGGCATTTTATGTGTTTTTGTACTAAATCTGCAAAATCTGACGTGTATTTTATAATTAAAAGATACTCTCTCTCTCTTTTTTTTATTTTGCCAAGAACACACTCAATTTGGATTTTAAGTCTCAATAGCCACATGCAGCTAATGACTCCCACACTGGACAGAAAAGTCCTAACAAAATTCTTAGACTTATACTTAAGGAGAGGCATGTACAATGAATTTGCAGAAACATTTTTAAAAAATGTTTTTAATCCTCACCTGAGGAGATGTTTATTGATTTTAGAGAGAGAGGAAAGAAGAGAGAAAGAGAGAGAGAAACATGGATATGAGAGAGAAACATTGATCCATTGCCTCCTATATGTGCCCCAACCAGGAATAGAACCCGCAGCCTAGGTATGTACCCTGACTGGGGATTGAACCCATAATCTTTTGGTGTACGGGATGATGCTCCAGCTAACTTAGCCACCCAGCCAGAGCTGTAGCAATGTTTTTTTAATAAAGAGAGATTGTGTGTGTGTATGAGAAATATATAAGTGATGGTTTATTCATACAAAGTAATACTATTTGACAGTTAAAATACATGTACAAATACAGATACATCTGAAAATATAATTAGTGAAAAGAGAAAGTTTCAAGTAGATTTCAGCTGTAAAGCACATATTTAAATGTAAATTTAAAACACAAAACTTTAGTATATATTGTTTGTGGCTAGATAAAGTTATAGTATCAACATATGGAATTGATTTATAATCAGACTATGATTACTGGGATTGATGGGATGGGGAAATAGAACTTTTTCTCTGTCATTTTTTATTTCTCTAGGAAAAAGATCGAAAGAAAATGAAGGCAAGATGTTAACATCTATTCATTCCCCACAGTAGTTACACATAGTGGATTGAAATGGCCATGGATTCTTTGACACTCCTCCCTTTAAGAGACAGGGGTCTCTATCCCCTCGTCTTAACTCTGAGAGGTGGGCTCTGTGATCGCTTTGGCCAACAGAATCCAGTGGACACAGCATTGTATCTATTTCTAGGGAATGGCCTTAAGAGTCAGATAGTTTCCACTTTGTCTCTTGGAATATTCCCTTTTAGGGAAAACCATAAGTTTGACTACCCTGAGATCAACGTACTGGGGAGAAGCCCTAAGCCAGTCATTTAGAGACAATGTGGATAAATACAAAAATAGAAAGAGATGTCTAACCAGTTCCTGACCACCCAGCTTAGGCACCAGGTGAGTTAGTGACAATGTCATTTCGGAAATAACAGGCCCAGCAGATGCAACATGAGAAGAAGTGAGGGATCCAGATGAAAGATAAAATTAAGGCCCCAACTAAACAATTCCAGCCTTCCAAAGCAGTTGGAGCCTCCATCAATTGAGCCAAAGCCCATCAAACAAGCCAGCCTCATTCTCTGGCAGTATTCCTGATGCACCATATCGGGAGCATAGCTACTGTTTCGAGTGACTAACTTTGAAGCTGGTGTGTTAGGTGGCCATAGAGAACCAGAAGAGCACGTGAACAGCTATACTATTTCCTCTACTCCATGTTTAAAATAACTTGTACTTAAATTTCTTTTAATATTTCAATAAAAAGTAGGGAAATAAATTCATTAGATTTTCTGAAGTAGAATAGGAGACAACTCAGAGGACCAGAACTGATAGAGCCAAAAAAACCACACAGTAATCCGCTGTGTTGCCAAAATTAAATGCTTTAGTGAAGTCCATCAACAGACATTAGGTCTCCTTTTTCTTTACAGACATGCTTCAGTTTTGTCTTTTTTTTTTTTTTCCTTTTTGCCTCTCTGTAGCCTCAATTGTGTGTTTAGAATAGAAAAGTATTAATTCTTGCTGAAGTTTTAGTAACTCAAGTAGGGAAGTAGCCAGAGCTCTAACCATCATTAACTTCTTTCAAAATTCCATCACTGCTCCTGTACCATCCAGCTCAGACACCCAGGAACTGCCTTACATGCTTTCCTTCCCTTTCCCCTTTAAATTACCATTGATTCCAATTATTTACAGATTCTGTATTTGCAAATTGGCCCGCTGGCTAACATTTACTTGTAATCCCAAAACTAATTCTCACGCTTTTGTGGTCATTTGCAAACATGCTCTGGGCGGCACGAAGTTTGAGTCAACTAAGGTCAAAGAGATGCTCTACTTTCTCTCATACTACACATGTCTCTTTGTAGTCTATTTAGTGCCATCTTTTTCTCACTGTTTGCTTTTTGTTAGTGATTTCACCATTTAAAATGCACCCAAGCATAGTGCTGAAGTGCTGCCCCACGCTCCTAGCACAAGAAGCACAAGAGCCTTAGGGAGAAAACACCCGTGTTGGTTAGAGAAGCCCTGTTCAGGCATGAGCTACGGTGCTGTTGGTGGTGAGTACCATGTTACTGAATCAACAGTATGTATTAAATATGGTGTGTTTTAACAGAAACACACATAAAACAAGGTTATGTATTGATCAGCGAACAAAAATGTTGTGACCCAAGGCTTGCAGGAGCCTAACCCTGCATTTCTCCAAGGTGTAATGGTTTGGTATTCGCTGAAAAGTGTTCTTGGTAGCTTCATGGAACATAACTACTGTAAAAAAGAATTGATGATAATTTATTATCAAGGCTTAGGAAACTATTTGGCACGGTGATTGTAAAAGAGTGGGTTTCTGGAGATTTGCAGCCACTAATATTTGAATACTACAGGTGACAGGGATCCATCTCTACACTTAGGAGATGGTGCAGCTGGAACCTCTGTTCTTACCCACCAGACTCTGCGCACCACGGAGGCAGGGAACAAGTCTGTGGTATTCACAGTTATGTTTCCTGAACCTACCATAGCCTCTGACACATAGTAAACACTCAATAAATATGATTTGATCATTCATTCAGTCAAATATGTATTAAGCCTCCACTACATGCCAGACTTCATGTTACACAATGGAGGTACACATTGTATACGTGTGTATGTATAAACCATGACAGAGAAACATAATACATCAGGTGACTATATGAAGATACATGAAAAAGGATAAGCAGAATAGAAAGTATGGAGTTTGGGGAGGTCCACTAGTTGTATAGCTTGGTCAAAAGTCCTCTCTGGTAAGAAAAGTTTAAAAAGAAACCTGAAGAAAGCAAAGGGGTAGTCTACGTGGGTATCTGGAATGGGTGCAAAGGGCTTGAGGCAGCAGAGAACCTGGCATGTTTGTGGAACAGGAGTTCCATAGTGCTGCTCTTTAAGAAGAAAAAAAAAATATGTCTCTCAGAAGAGGGAAAAGTATATGCCTGGTTCTACTGGGAAACCAAACATTTCAATTTATATTCTTTTGGTAGTAAAGTCAAACAGTAATATTAGGTAAAATAGTATTAAAATAGTATTTATCATCAAGCTGAATTCCCCAGCATTTGAGATGGGGCACCCTTTCTGGGTGTGCAGAAAGGGAGCGATATGGTTTGATTGATATGGAAGGAAGGTGCAGATAATCTCCTTTTTCTCCATATTAAGGGCTGTATAACACGCAAAATATAATCCCTGGAGGATATTAACTATTTATAAAAGCCAAATTTATACTTTTAACCTGTGACAGTTGAGCTCTGAGCAAGAAACTGTAACTACTGTATTTTTATAACCTTATTTCCCAGGAAAGCAAGTCAAAAAGAAAGGATACAAGGAAACAACAGGAGCAGTTTCAAGCCAACCTTCTGCAACGTTTCAGTTTTATTAGATGTACATTTAAAAAAAAAAGATAGAGGTATCATTCTAGAGGTTCCTATTGCCAATTTTATGCATTGTCTTACCATTTCTTATGTTACAGTGATTAATTAAGTATACAACTAAATAATTATAAACCTGGCTGTTAGAGACTGTCTTGTATTTCAAAGTTATTCATCTTTATAATAAACAACTAAGATTTCATTGATAGTTACAGCTAACATCGCCATCCGAATTTTTAAAGTTTGACACAAAATGTTCAAAACAAAATCTCTGTTAAAATGCAGAACAGCTAGGCCATAGTAAATCTATCTGTTATCTAGTCGCTGACAGTACGCTTCCTCATTTCCCTGGGCCTTGATGCATTTCAAAAGATTAACCCACTGAAGGCCTTCACTTCTGGTCTGTAGGGGAAGGAAAGCACGAGGGACGGACATTGAATTTTTGGACAGAATGTACTTAGCCACAACTGCTTCAGGCAAGAGTAGTCCATTAAAGCCCACTATATCTGCTGTGAATAGAGGGGTGGAGTTGAAAACACTGGATTATAGCTTCACAGAAATTATGCATTCATATTAGTCAATAAAATCGAATTTCAATCTCTGGCCAGGAAGCTCAGTTGGTTAGGACATTATCCTGATACACTAAGGTTGCAGTTCGATCCCTGGTCAGGGCATATAACAAGCACCAACCAATGAATGCCTAAACAACATGGATGTGGAACAACAAATGGATGTCTCTCTCTTTCTCCCTGAAAAATAAATCATAAACAAATAAATACTTAAAGTTGAATTTCAAGCCTAGAGTCAGCAGTTAAAAGAATCACTCCAGGCTCCACAAAAATCTACCAAGCAATGCCACCCAAAGCTTCAGGGTGGAACCACCCACCAGACTGACTGCATACTGGCTGACAGTCACAGGAAATCCATTGCCACTCCAAAAAATGGCCCCTCCACTGTCACTCTAGAAACACTCTTTGTTTACTTGAAAGAGGTTTAAAAGACCTAAGTAGCTGAGACATGTTCATTTTATGGAAATAATAAAGACAGACATGGATTCTGGCCCCAAATGCAAATTTGATGGAAAGGAGAATAGAGCTGTTTGCATTTTATTCTGGCTCTTCTCTGCTCTCTCTCTGCCAGAATTCTCTCACACTAGGTATGCCTTCAGGGTTCTGGGCAGCAGCATCGCTGTGGCCTGGCCTATGCAGATGAATAAAAGTCAGTTTGCCATTTGCTAAATTATGTATGAGCTCAGCTGCTGTTTGGATTTTTATTGAATAATTTTTAAAATAAATATTTTATAAGCTGCCAGAGGCTATTGGTATTTGATGCATTTCAGAAGACTAAAGAATAACATTTAAGTTGTAGTGTAAAAAGACAAAAGGTTCAGCATATCTCTGTTGAACGGACAATCCCACTGCACCGCCAGTGAAGGGGCTCAGATATCGCCTCACTAGACTACTTATCAACCCATATTTCTGAAGTTAGCTAAATTTTCCTTTAATAGATGGATCAAAAAATTATGGCACTTTAATTTCTTCTTTGATATTCAGGGCTAGGTTGGATTTTGATGTTCTTGGTGCTTTCAGAATTAGATGTAGGTTCTGGGCTTCAGTCTGCAATTTGCTTGATTACGTTGCTTTAAGGCTATTGCTCTAGTTGTGACTTTTATCAATAATAAGGTGCCTACCATTTTCCAAATCTATATTTCACTTAAAACTTGAAGTTTGGATTTTTTCCAAACATAAATTTAGTGAGTATAAGCTATGGTGTAAAATGAAAAGGATCAAGAAATTAAGTGCCTTTGGAAACTGAGTGAATGAAGACGAGAGAGAAGTCAAATGAAACACTGAGGCCTCGAGACTGTGTGTGAGGGAGAATGAAGATGCAGGAGCGGAAACAGAGACGTCAGAAGAGGGTTTCACTGGTGGGAGAGATGACGAGTTTGCCATCAGGCATGTTGAAAATTAGATGAGGTGCTGGCAGTGTGCCCAGGTCATGTCTGTCAGAGGCCTGATGATGTGAGGCCACAGCTCTGAATTGTGGAATAAACAAATGAACAAAGCAGTCGGATCAAGCACACATTCACGTTATCAACGAACAATGTGGCAGTTGATACTGCATCCTGGTGCCTGGACCGTTAAGACCAGGACCACTCTGTGTATCACAAATACTTTATTTCACCCTAAAAATTAGCTAATTAGCTTGCACTCACTCTTAACTCTGCAGAGCCAAGCTTGTAAAAATCTTTCAGAACAAATTATGATGAAAAATCTAAGATATAATTAAGCAAATGCCTTGGACTGCACAGCGCGTAGCATCTCTCACGCTGTTCAGTTCATAGGGCACTTTAAGCAAAACAGCCGATGTCTAACCTTTAAACTGACCGTTAACCAAAAAGCTACTTTCTTCACGTACAACAGATATCCTTGTGTAGATTTCTGTCAGTGTTTTCATCAAATGTGTTATGTCTGTGTTTATACAAAATAGGGATATATAATGCTTTGTATTCAGATAGCCTTTTAACTAAGGAACTAAAATATCCTACGAATGTTTATTATTTCCCTGGTCACATTCTATGTTAAAAATTGAGGTCTGGGATTGCAGACCTTTACAGAAATTTATTTTGTGCATTTTTCCCTATAAATGTCTTTGCTTCTCCAGGCTCTGCCTATACTCTCTATGCTCTCTTATCTCCATATCCTCAGCCTTAGCCCAATTTTAGGCCCCAGTTCTCTTCTCTTCTCTTGGCTTCACTTCACTTCACTTCGCTTTTCTTCTCTCTCTCCCAACTCTTGCAGATTAATTGAACCCAAGGAGAGAGTCATGGAACCTTTTTAAAATTTATTTATTGATTTTATAGAGAGAGAGGAAGGGAGAGAGAGAGAGAAACATTGATTTTGTTGTTCAACTTATTTATGCATTCTTTGGTTGCTTCTTGTATGTAACCTGACTGGAGATCATACCCACATCTTGGCATATGGGGAGGATGCTCTAACCAACTGAGCTACCAGAACCTCTGATTGATAGCCAGTTGGTCAGAAGCACAGGTAAAAATCTGGACTTGCAATTAACATCTGAAGGGCAGTCTTGTGGGACTGAGCCCTCAGTCTTTGGAATCTGGTGCCATTTCTGGGTACCTGGTGTCAGAATTGGCTTAATTGGTAGGATGGCTATCTGGTGTCCAGAACTGCTTGGTGATGTCGGAGGGAAATCCCCCCACAATGAAATTGGGTGCAAAGTTGGAGGTCCCATCTATCTTGTGCAATTATTATGAGGCTCAAATAAGACCATGTATGTAAAAATAATCTACAAATATTCAAAACATAAAACAAATATAAAATTATATTATTGCTAATGTCAAGAGTTTATAGGCATCCATATTTCTGAAACTACCCCCTAGATAGGAAACTAGATAGAAATTGACTTCCAGAATAAAGTATCTTCCTCTTTTCAGTTCATGCACAAAAGTCTCTACAAAAGAAACCTGCAACATCCACATTGGGAACTTCCTCATGGAAGCTGGGTTAGGAGATTTTCACAAAAGAGCTAGTGTGTCCATATGAGTCATGCCATGGTTACTGCACACCTGCAGATATGCATCAGGAGACCGAAACGTGATATTTAAGTTGGTAACAGGGTAATTTTCACTGAATTCTCTTAATTAGCTCACACCAGGGCAGTGAATCTATATAATCCACTCTCCCCAATTCCAGAGGCTTCCAAGGTGTCAGGGAGCTTTCTATTTTTATTTCATGAATTGCTTTGCAAATAAGCACAGTGTGAAGAATCAGTGCTTTATAAAAACTGCATTAATGCACCAACTTGTTTAGAAGCCGAGAAGACAGTAAGAGCACAGCCTAGAGAGGAGTTAATGGGCGCAGCTTGAACTTTCTCCCAGCCCACACCATCGAACACCTGTTAACAATCACGAAGAAGTTACAGAGAGGACTGAACATCTAGGCATGCTGCACTAAACTTCACTCTCCTGCAGTGTTGGTTTATTTTTTTTCCCTGAGATTTTCACAGCTAAAACTTGCTGACTAAATGGTTAACCTTGAAAAAAACATATCTTTCCCTAAAAGAGTTTCAGACACATTTAAAATGGGCTAAAACTGAAAAGTAACCATGCTCAATAAATTGAGCTATGAGGGAGGAGAATTTGATTACATAATAATAAAAACCTTTCGTTTGGAAAGAGACACTATAAGCAAAGCAAAAGAAAATGACAAATTAGGAGAAAATTATTGCAACATATATCACAGAAAAAAATGTAATGGCCCTATTATGTAAAGAAACTTTTTTTATTGTTGTTCAAGTACAGTTTTCTGCCTTTCCCCCCCAGCCCTCCCCACTTCCTCCCCTTGTTTCCCCCAACCCCTTGTTATTGTCCATGTGTCCTTTATACTTATTCCTGCAAACCCTTCACCCTTTTCCCCTATAATCCCTTCCCCTCTCCCCTCTGGTCACTGTCAGCCTGTTCTCAATTTCAGTATCTTTGGCTATATTTTGCTTCCTTGTTTGTTTTGTTGATTAGGTTTCTGTGAAAGGTGAGATCATATGGTATTTCTCTTTCACCTCCTGGCTTATTTCACTTAGCATAATGCTCTCCAATTCCATCCATCTGTCACAAAGGGTAGGAGCTCCTTCTTTCTTTCTGCTGCATAGAATTCCATTGTGTAAATGTACCCTAGTTTTTTGATCCACTCATTTACTGATGGGCACCTAGGTGCTTCCAACACTTGGCTATTGTAAATTGTGCTGCTATGAACATTGGGGTGCACAGGTTCTTTTGGTGTTTCAGGGTTCTTAGGATATAATCCTAACAGTGGAATTGCCTCATCAAAAGGCAGTTCCATTTTTAGTTTTCTGAGGAAATTCCATACTGTTTTTCATAGTGGTTGTACCAGTCTGCATTCCCACCAACAGTGCACTAGGGTTCCCTTTTCTCCACAACCTCTCCAACACTTGTTTGTTGCTTTGTTTATGATGGCCATTCTGACTGGTGTGAAGTGATATCTCATTGTGGTTTTAATTTGCATCTCTCTGATGGCTAGTGATACTGAGCATCTTTTCATGTGTCTCTGGATCCTCTGTATGTCCTCCTTGGAAAAGTATCTGTTCAAGTCCTTTGCCCATTTTTTAATTGGGTTGCTTGTCTTCTTAGAGTGGAGTTGTGTGGGTTCTTTACATATTTTGAAGATCAAAACCTTGTCTGAGGTATCACTGGCAAATATGTTTTCCCATGTGGTTGGTCCTCTTTTAATTTCAATGCTGTTTTCTTTAGCCATGCAGAAGCTTTTTTGTTTTGATAAGATCCCATTTGTTTATTCTTTCTTTTATGTCCCTTGCTCTAGGGGACATATCAGTGAAAATATTGCTGCGTGGAATATCTGAGATTGTCCTGCCTATGTTCTCCTCTAGGACTTTTATGATGTCACAACTTATATTTAAGTCTTTTATCCACCTTGAATTTGTGTATGGTGTAAGTTGGTGCTTGAGTTCCATTTTTTTGCATGTAGCTGTCCAGTTCTCCCAACACCATTAGTTGAAGAGGCCATTTTTGCCCCATTTTATACTGCTGTCCCCTTTGTCAAATACTAATTGACCATAGAAACTTCTAAAATTACAGAACAAAAGCTCCATTAACCCTAGGAAAAAATAGTCTAGAAAAATGCAGATGGCTCTCAATCATAACAAAAATGCAAATAAAATAAAAAAGAAAGCTTCACTGAGATATCATTTCTTAAATATCCAAAGCTTTAATTCCATGTCTCACAAAAAATAAACAGTGCTCCTTGGAAAAATGGCTGATTCTAGGTCAGATTCTGGGAAAGGCACCAGACACCAAGGAAACCCTCAGACACAACTGGAGCCATGAAAGAGAGGGCTCATAAGGCAAAGAAGAAAGCAAAAATAAAAAGAAGGCAAGGAAGGAAGGAAGAGAAGGAAAGAAGAAGGGCAGAATTAGTCACCATGGTAATGGACAACAGGTAGGGATTGACTGAGGGAGGGAGGGCAGGGTAGTGGGGCAGGGGAGGGCAATGGGGGAAAAACTGGGACAGCTGTATTGGACAACAATAAAAACAAGACATGCCAGTGAATCAGCTCATTATTTTAACAACTGTTAAATAAAGAAGGATTCAAATACTTATTCTGCCTTTTTTAATACACGCTGTGCTACTGGGTTACCAAGTAAACGATGAAGGGCAGTCTCTGTTTATAGAAGTATTTGTAATAAATTAGAATTAGAAAACCACCATTTTGCAACTCCTAGTGAAATAACGGGCCTGGCAGTCACTATCACCAGCGGACTACCATTGCTGAACTAGAGACAACCAGTGTTATGTGCCTCCTAATGAAGCAAGATACCACCTTACAAAGTAAGTCTGGCCGAAAAGAAATTAAACCTGAGTCTGATTAAAACTCTGAGTCCAGCAACCAGTTTACAGGAAATCAAAGGACAAAGGAGCATGTCACATAACAACACTGCAGAAATGCAATCAGCAAAATCCACACTATAGGAAACCACCCAAGAAACAGGCTTCCTCAACAAATGTCAAGGTAAAAAAGATGGAGATGAGATCCGTATATTAAAAGAGATTTAAGAGACATATCTGCCAATTATCGTACCATGAGAGGACTGTATTTGAATCCTAATTCAAACCAACAAACTTTAATTAAAAGCGATCATGGGAAATTAGATCACTGATTGGCAATTTGATATTAAAGAATTACTATTTTTGTATAGTATGATTATGTTTAAAGTAAAAGAATTCTTTTTCAGGATGAAGTATTTATAAATAAAATAATATTGTATCTGGAATTTGTCTCAAAATAATACTGGAGGGGAAAGTGAGAGGGACAGTGATGTGCTGGTAAACACCTAGCAACCGGGTGGGGGTGGGGAAGGCCTGACCTCTCATGTCGCATCTGTGTCACCTGCAGACTTGCCATGGTGTAAATACGCACAGCATGGCTGACTGCAAGCTATCCAGGTGCGTGACCAAACTTGGACTTGTGAAGAGGTGCGCACAGTCCATCTGAAGGAGGTATGAGCTGGCTCCGCCCACCACTGGGGAAGGCATACAGGTTAAGCAAGGCTGGCCAAGAGTTGGTAAGATTTTCGCTTCAGAGGTGGGTACCAGCAACTTCATTACCTTATCCTGAATGTTTGAAATTTATGTTGTTCTCCATAACAAAACATTTTATAATGAAATCATTAGTTTTCCTTCCTTCAGAAAATAGACCACATTACATGCTTAAGGCAAAAAAAGTAGCAGTTTTTCAGTTCTTAAGTGTTGTTTTGTTCTGAAGTCTGTTCTTAATCATCTAAGTATCTTGGCTCTCGCTTTTTCCTAAATGATAGGGATAACAGGGAAATAACATTTTAAATGTATATGTAGCTATATATGTACGTGTGTCATTGTGTGTATACCCACACCTACACATATAAACCTCCAATCTTCCACGTGGCTGGTCGAGCGTTTAGAACAATACACTTTGTAGACCTGACTTTAGAACGTATCGGATTTAGGCAGTGGTGATTATAGACTATTTTCAGAGGCATTTCACTACAACCTATGAAGAAAATACATAAAAAGTTTCCCAGATGAAAATAACTTTGGGGATATCACTTCACAATATTTCCACAAATAAAATAATGTAGAAAAACATATAAAAGTAGAGGCTATTATATTTAAGACATACTAAATGACAGACAGCTTAATCAGGAAGTAAATTGTTCCTTTTTTCATAAATTCCAAAAACGTTTCTCAAAAAACTCCATGATGGTTTAAATTAATTTAGCAACATAAAAATCTAGACTTTTTTTTACAATTATAATCTTTGTATTACAATTACAGAGATTTAATTACAATTATAAAATTGCAATTAATAATTTTAATTACAATTATATTACAATTATAATTGTGTTTAATTACAAGTATAATCATATTGACATTTCTTTAACATTTACCATGAGCCAGAAAACTGTAATAGGCATTTTGCACTCTCAGCAATCCTAGGAGGCAAGTCTATTGTTATCCGCCCTACTTTACTGATTGGGAAACAGAGAGACAGAGAGGTTGAGGTTACATTGCTAGTAAAAGATTTGAACCCCAAAAGCCTGGCTCACAGAGCTTAGCTCTGGATCCGGAACTCAACAAGGACAGAGATTGGCCACAGCGTCTGCATCGTCATCCACCCTGCAGCCACTGGCGGCCGAATGGAAAAGCCTTCAAGCAGAGGGTGGGCTCTGCCTCCACTGGCTGGTCAGTCTGGGCAAGTTATAAATCACTTTGACTTTCAACTTCTCATCTATGAAATGCAGATCTCTAAGGTATTTTTCTAGGTTAAAAAAAAACTAATCAATAATAATTTTGATGACTGATATTATTAGTATACATTTAATCCATTTCTAAGATTCAAGCATATTTTTCCAGCTTTGTCTGTAATGAAATATGTCTAAAGTTTACAGAACCAAATATCTCAGGGGCTCTTTGGCAATCTACACCCTGCATTTACTGGACTTTATTCTCCTACTATTTTGCCCCCAAATGTTGCTGTACTCATTTGTTTTCTGTACTTAATTTCAATCCAGTATTGCTGATATCTATTTTTTAAATTGCTATCCAAACAAATAAATAGAAACAGAAGGTCTAATGATATTGCTATTCAGCTACTGTTTTAACTTCTAGTTCCTAGTTCTTCCTGTTTTATATAGCACGTAGGCATCAGCTTGAACACTTTTGGATGAGAGGGTTAGGATGCAAAGCGATACTCTCATCATGAATTTATGTCAAATTTTTTCCTGCCATTATCCGATTGCCTCTTAGGCATCACCAGATATTCCCAATGAACCCTGGGTATCAGAATACTTGACATCACAAAATTTACATTGAATTTTACAACCTGCAAGTCAGCTTTTTATATTCTGCTGCAATTTTTAATTCTCAGACCTCTGTTCCTATTGTTCTGTTTTCTTTGTATTCAAACACCTTCCTGAAAAGTACCTAATGCATTTTGTATTGCTACTCCAACCCCCTCTCTATTAATCAAGATATTAAATACAGAGAGAGCGCAAGCCCTCTCACACCCCATCAGGAGCTTCACATATTGTTATTGCCGCGACCTCTTTATCTGCAGGCTCCAGCCAGTTTCCACCAAATTGTTCCATTTTGTGATTGCACATGTTTAAGGCTAATCTGAATTATTTAAAATTGCAGGAGGAATTGGCAAATGATTTGATAATGTTCAAGCATAACTGTCATCCCATAAGGAAATGATTCCATAATTCTATCAAAACTGCAGTGGGTTTTGTCAGAAGCAATTTGTTTTATAGAATCCATTGCTTCGTCCAAATGATAATTCCCTTAGCCTTTAGATATCTGCATTTTCTTTTAATGTTCCTGACATTATGTGATGGTGCTACAGTTAAATTAAACAGATTTATTGCTGTCCTTCATATTTAAATTTGATGGTACCCTAGTCTACATGTAAGAGCAGCTGAAAAGACTGAAGATGGTCATCAGGGGCTATCGAAATGCTATTGCCCCTGAAGAGAGCAACGTTTCTGCTGGGGAGGCTGCACGGAGTTTATCCTGGCCTCGAGCCCCCCAAGTCTCCAGCTGCACTATCTCAACCCCACCTGCCTGCTCCTGCCAGTTCCTAGCAATAATCTGGGCTCCATCACCCACACTGGTCTTGTTCCTGGGTCACTTACTTTCAGTTGTTGCATTTCTGGGGTACCTTGTTGTTAGTCCTTACTGCTGCTGGTACCATTTCATTGTCATTACAATCACCGTCATCAGGCAGCAGATCCCGAACATCTACATGTGCAAGACAGCACACAGCACAGAGAAGGCCCGTTTTCTGCTCTTGAAAGATGAAATGGCTCTGTAGCTTTCTCTTATCACTACCTTTGTTGTACTAATAGCTACCATTTATTATGATCTTCCAGATGCCAATTTAAGTGATTTATAAGAATTATTTTAACTAATCCCGAAGATGAGAAATTTTACCTATGCTTATCAAATAACACATTGCAATGCAGTGAGGGTAGGTAAATTGTTCAAGGTCACACAGAGCTGCATTGATGGAGCCGCCCTTTAATTCTCATGGGTGAGTGATTTGTAGGTACAGGGGAACTTCTGGCCACAAGAGGAAGGAAGAAGGGAGCTGCAGCCCATGTCCTGTATATAGAAAGTAGAGTATGACGCAGATTGGAGGCTCAGTGGGGAGAGAGAGTCTCGTACGTGGACTGATGGAAAAGAGCAAGGAGGGACACAGGAAAGAGTCTTCATTTCATTAATGTAAAATATCCTCCTTAGTTTATGTAATACTTTCCACCTTGAACTCTAACTCATCTTATTTTAATGCAACAGTTATATTGAATGAGCTGAGATTAATAGTGTTATAAATTAACTTATTAATGTGTTAGAAAACACATTTATTCTTTCCCACCACTCTTTACTAAACTTGCTTCATCAAACAATCTATTTTCTGTCCTTGGACAAAATCTTGGACAGGTCCTGCAGTTCTTTGGATCACTCTTGGATAATATAAAAATTGTCTTTGTGTTTTGATATATAGAGGGTCAACCCAGTGTGACAATGAGAACTCCCAGCTCCTCATCCCCCCCCATTCACCCCTTCTGAAGGCTTGCGCCTGCTCCAACTGTGGAAGTCTACAACAGACCAGAGGGGTGTGAGCAACTTCTCTTGCCTTTGCTCACATCCTTCCTCCAGGGCTGGGCCAGAGAGAAAGCCACAAGGTATTATCTACTGGTACTATTGTGATCTGCATGTTCTGAGCTGACTCTTTTTACTTACGGAGCAATTTTGTGGGTTTAGCCAAGAGTACCCCCAATGGAAGCATTCCACTGTTCACCCCTTGTTACCAGCCAGCTGCTTTCCACTCCCCCCTTAGCCCCAGGCTCCCATGGATTACCATTGATCTGGCGGGCCTCATCTCTCTCAGCAGTACTTTGCAACTTCGGACCGGCTTGCGCACCCTACTCCCAAACCATATGGTTCATTTTTGGCCCACAGGAAACACAAACATTGCCCCAGCTGTGGTGCCACCACCACCAGCTATGGCTTGTTCCCTAAGCAGCCTTGCGTCTCTCTCTCTCCTCTGCTTCTTCAAGCCACTCTAACCTCAGATTCTTGTACAGCCCACATGCACCCCTAACTCCAAGGGACTTGCACCCCCAACCCTTCCACACGGCAGTGGAAGAAGCACACAGCAGCCAACAACTCTCCCCAAAGCATGCCTTTCCCTTCTCCACTCTTCTGGGAGCTAGGGTAACAGTCTTACCAACTTCTTAGCATGTCCAGTCTGGAGAATCTGGGACCCACTTGTACTGTTTCAGCACTGGGCCTTCAACCAAAACTGAGACACAGAAGCCTTTGCAACATCCTCTTCTATTTGTACTGCTGTTCCTGCCTTCTTTGTGTTAGTGTATCTTTTCCCATCCTTTACTTTCAACTTCCTGTGTCATTTTGTTTTAGATGTGTCTCTTTTAGACAGTTGATTTTTTTAATTGTATTTTATTGATTATGCTATTACAGTTGTCCCATTTCTTCCCCATCATTCCCCTCCACCCTGCACACCCCCTCCCACCCACATTCCCCCCTTTAGTTCATGTCCATGTGTCATAAATTCTTTAGCTTCTACATTTCCCACACTATTCTTGCCCTCCCCCTATTTTCTACCCACCATCTATGCTACTTATTCTCTGTACCTTTTCCCCCTCTCTCCTCCTCCCACTCCCCTGTTGCTAACCCTCCATGTGATCTCCATTTCTGTGTTTCTGCTCCTGTTCTACTTGTTTGCTTAGTTTGCTTTTGTTTTAGGTGTGGTTGTTAATACCTGTGAGTCTGCTGTCTTTTTACTGTCCTATTTTTTATCTTCTTTTTCTTAGATAAGTCCCTTTAACATTTCATATAATAAGGGCTTGGTGATGATGAACTCCTTGAACTTGATCTTATCTGAGAAGCACTTTATCTGCCCTTCCATTCTAAAGGACAGGTTCTCTGGATAGAGAAATCTTGGATGCAGGTCCTTGACTTTTATGACTTGGAATACTTCTTTCCAGCCCCTTCTTGCCTGGAAGGTCTCTTGAGAAATCAGCTGACAGTCTGATGGGAACTCCTTTGTAAGTGACTGTCCCATTATCTCTTGCTGCTTCTAGAATTCTCTCCTTCATTTTAATCTTGGCTAATGTATTTATGATGTGCCTTGGTGTGTTCCTCCTTGGGTCTACCTTCTTTGGGACTCTCTGAGCTTCCTGGACTTCCTGGAAGTCTATTTCCTTTGCCAGATTGGGGAAGTTCTCCTTTATTATTTGTTCAAATAAGTTTTCCATTTGTTGCTCTTCCTCTTCCCCTTCTGGTACCCCTATAATTCGGATGTTGGGACATTTCAAGATGTCCTGGAGGTTCCTAAGCCTCTCCTCATTTTTTTGAATTCTTGTTTCTTCATTCTTTTCTTCTTGATTCTTTCTTTCTTCCTTCTGGTCCACTCCATTGATTTGAGTCCCAGTTTTCCTCCCATCACTATTGGTTCCCTGTGTGTTTTTCTTCATTTCACTTATTGCAGCCTTCATTTGTTCATCTAATTTGCAACCAAAATCAACCAATTCTGTGAGCTTCCTAATCACCAGTGCTTTGAACTGTGCATCTGATAGGTTGGCTATCTCTTGGTCACTTAGATGAATTAGCTCTGGGGCTTTGATCTGTTCTCCTGTCTGAGCCATTTTTGGTTTGGGGTTTTTGGGGTTTTTTTGTGTGTGTTTGTTTGTTTCTTTGGTCTGTTATGTAGTGAAGGGCAGAGCCTTAGGTGTTCACCAGGGCGGGGCAATCCAGTGGCTGGGTTTTGACTCTGTACGTGGGGGCAGGGTCCAAGAGGGAACAATGGTGCTTGCTCTGCTCTCTCTTGGATTCCAGTCCCTTCTGCCGCTTTCCCCAAGCAAATTGGGTCCTTCTGGTGCTGATTTCCATGTGGGTGGGCTTGTGTACATTCCAAGACCCTGTGGGTCTCTCTAAGGAACTCTCCTGTGAGGCTGAGATTCTCTCCAGGCACCTCAATCCCCACAAGTGTTTTCAATCGGTGCTTTTAGGCTTTATTTCCTGGTGCTGGGGCCCTGCATTGCAGTCTTTCTTGCTGCCCGTTTTCGCCTGGTTTATCTGTGCACAAATGTGTGACCATGTTCAGCCAACTTGTACACCTCGCTTGGTCTACTTGTTGCCTCCCCACACTGGGTAACCACCGCCTGTGGGCCTGGGGTGTACCAACCACCACCTGTGCACCTGGGACCACTAGCCATTGCTTTTTCCTGCCGTGACCCCTCTCCACTGGCCGCTGACTCTGTCCCTCTTACTGGTCTGGGTGAATCGTTGTCAGACTCCCGCACAATTCAATTTTGTCTCTGTCCTGGTTGGGGTTTTTTTGTTGTTTTTTTTTGGTTCTACAGTTTTGTTGTCCTTAATCTTGGTTGTGAGAGGGGGCACAGTGTGTCTACCTACTCCTCCATCTTGGCTGGAAGTATAGGCAGTTGATTTTTTTAAAACCTAGCACATAAGGGTTTGTACTTTAATTAGGCATATTTAACTTATTCATTATGGTATTGAGTTTATTTCTGCCATCTTATCTTTTTCTGTTTCCCAAGCTTTGTAGTTAGTTATTTATTTATTATTTCTTCTTCTTCTTCTTCTTCTTCTGGCTTTGAATAAATTGAGTTTTCTTTGCTCATTTTTTTCTCAAATGGTTTAAAAATTGTTTAGTTTATTTCTCTTTTAATGATTTCCCTTAATATACATATTAACATTTTTTTCCTGGCAATGGCAAGCATTAATCAGAACCTACATCCCCTAAACAATATAAAAACTATAACAAGATTGTACTGCTGTCTGCACTCAGCCAACTCTCCCTCCCACCACCCATGTTGTTTTAAATCTTCTTGGATTTTAATTACAGATTGTTATTAATTTTTTATGACCTATGCCATTTTCCAGGTTATTAGGCCAATTTTACAATGCCATTTTCTAAACAGATTTTTGAGCAAATAATCATCTTCCTGTGGACTCCACATACTTTGCTCAAGAATTTCCACAAGCAAACTGTGATGGTGTCACTGGGAGAGCAGAGGCAGGGTGGGCAGACCTCTGTCCTTGCTCTCTACTGTGCCCTGGGAAGGAGCATGTTTTACCTTCCCTCGTTTTCCAACCTGCTCCCATCTGACCATGGTCCCGACCATCCTCTATCCAAGCCCCTAAACTTCTCACCAGTTCTTAGTCTTTATTTTAATTCCTAGTATTTAAAAAAGTACTTAACGATTTCAACATAGGATCCGTGAGGGGAGTTTTCCTGTTTCACTGCAGCCACAAAGCAGTTCTCACCCCAGCCCCGCTTCATGAGATACCAGCCTCAGTCACTGCCCCAAAGTCTGAAATCACTTGGTCTGGTGTACTTTGAGTCTCTGGATGTTTTGAGACCCTGGTGGTCTTGCTCCACATGGTCAGGCAGAGCAGTAGCCTTATGGCTCATTGCCTTTGCTTCTTGGCTAGCTAGTAATTCTCCAGATTTATTGAGTGGACGCTTCAGCTCCCTAACCGCAGGCTCTGGCACCCTCTAGTGGCCACTGACAGACTTGCAATGTCAGTGCTGAGTTCTAGACTTGTTTCCCTGCTGATCTCCCAAAAGGCATCGCCCTCTAGTGGCAGCAATACAACTACCAGAGCAAGGATAAGAATTAAAAAGAACTCAGCACACTCTCCTACCATCGCCTCGAACACTGTCCCCTCTCCTGCTCCCAATCCTCCTGAAGACACTCACAGACAGGTTGGAGGCCCTCCCATGTTCCTCTTTTAGATGTGCTTACCTATGGTGTTCAGGTGAGGCAAGGAGGTTTGTCTTCTGGATCTTGAAGTTGAGGGGTAGGTGAAGGCCAGCAGTGGCTCTCTGTGGCAGGTGACACCCAGAAAGCCCCTCTGGCTGTTTCGCAGCATTAAGCTACAGGTTAAACATCCCTATGTAGGGATATGACCACTGACAATCCCCGACGACTTTGCCAGGAATCTGTCGGCGAACTCTGCCCACAGGAAAGGCACCTCACCTGAAAATCAAAAGGGAACAATTCAGTCACGAGGTTTGAGCTCCTAGAAGAGCTCCAGGGGGACTGAGTGGGGGGGGGTAATATACACTGCCGGTAGTTCGGACTTGCCTTCCCACCAACAGGCCGGCTCTGAGCCTTGCCCACTGCGCCCGTGAGTCAGCGGGGGACCTTATCCTTAGCAGGTCAGTAGAGACTTAGAAATGTTGGGCGGGTCGGCACCTCACGTGACGCAAGGCTATACCGCTATAGATCAACGCTAACAGTGGGTGACAAAGGGAGAAGAGGAGCTGTTCCTGTCACCCCGTGGTCCGTGGCCTTGCTTGACTATGAGCCCATGATCAGTGATTTCCTAGGACAGGAGTTGGCAGAGTATGGCCCGCGGATTCAATCAGCCTGCCACCGGTTTTTGTACAGCCTACAAGCAAAGAATGCCATTTATATTTTTCAATGGTTTAGGAAAAAATCAAGAGAATAATAATATTTCATGGCACACCACAGTGACATGAAATTAAAATTTCCATGTCTGTGAATGAGGTTTTATTGGAACATGGCTGTACGCATTTGCCTGTGTGTTGCTTATGGTCACTCTCATGTCACCATGGCAGCTCAAGCAGTTACAACAGAGACCATAAGGCCTACAAAGCTGAACACGTTTACTACACGGCCCTTTGCAGAACAAGTTTGCTGAGTTCTGTCCTAGAAGATCCATGTCTTCAGTTCATCTCAGACATCAGGAGCCTGATTGGGTGGAGTAGAGAACATGCAAGAGAGCTGTGCAGGGAATGAAGGCGAATTTGCATTGCGAAGGCCCCAAATGGAAGTTTTGGGTTTAAGCCATTAGACCACAGGGAGCCTTTAAAGTTGGTGCCAGGATCAGAGCAGTCCGTTCTGGGACTTAACAGGGTGTCCGTGGGTGGGAGGGCCTGAATGAGAGGAGACTTCTGAGTCAGGGAGACCACTGGTGAGGAGTAACAGTTGAGGGCTTGAAGTGAGGAATACCTAAGAAGAGGAAGACGTGTTTCCTGGTGGCATGGTGAGGACAGTGGCAGAGGGCCACAGACAGGCTGCGATGGAAGAGGCAGAGACCACAGTAGCAAGTAGTCATGAGACACCAAGAGCCTGTGTCCACAGGACATAGGGACATTACCGAAGGTGATCTGGTCACGCCAACTTCACCAGACTCACTTTTGCTTTCCACTAGCATCTTTAAAATACAACTTAGTGCCTGACAGAATATGGACATGGAGCAAAAAGGGGTGGAGATGGGAGGTAAGCAGTCTGAGATTAATGTGCATCATTGTATAAATTCACGAGTAGAAATGGCTGGGGAACTCTCCAAGCTAATGAGTCTGCTCCTAATCCCCTTAAAGTAACACTACTTCTGCCCAGACACCTCCAGGCTCCTTGCCATACATTTCCATTAGGTTGAAATTAACTGGTATGATCAGAGCTATTAAGGAAAGGAAATCATCATAATTTCCAAAAAAGGGAAGATTATATAACTGTTCCACTATAATTATATCAGAAGGTAAGCTATGATTTCTGCCCTGAAAAGTTCTCTAAACACGTCTGTTTACTACAAGAAATGGGAAAACCACAAAGTTAATATTTTTTCAAAGGAAGCACATTACAAAATGAAAATAACTTTATTTTATTACTTGAATTTGACATATAGTTCTATTGACACTACTCAGAACTCATCCTCAGTTTGTGAATGTACTAACAATTATAAGGTCCAAATTAAACTCCGAGGTTAAGACTTCAGTGAACTGTAATGGAAAGAAGAGTTGGTTTTATCTTTTACATTTCCATTTTAGGGTGGATAAAATTTTCTACAAGAATGGTTTCATAGCAGCATATATCTTTGCAATCAACATAGGTGGGATTTTTTAAATGACAATTCATTGTTGTAAAATAGTGGTATAGCACACATTTGTGGGTCTGTTCCTAAAATTTTTGTATATGTTTAATTTTCTCTTATCACTCTCAAATTTCTTATACTACTCTTGATTCTCCAACTTCCTATTACAGAACTTACTCTCTCAAAATATTTTTTAAAATAATGTTACATCTAAGAGTCCATAAGATGAGAAGACTTTCTGAGAGTTTTTTTTCCCTGTGAAAAGCCAATGATTCCCACAGCATATCCAACGCTGTACCTAGGATCAGATTAAGGCTCTCAGAACACCCAAACTACAAAGATGTGAAAGACCCCAAATGAGTTAAACATCATTCTTTCAGAAGCAATTCTTAACATAAAAACATAAACACTTTAGATGTGTATATACAGAAATATCATAGTGAAAGGTGTAAAGAGGGGAAGAAATTTAAAAGTAGGGAAGTTCTATGAATAAAAGACAAAAACAGTTAACACTGGCCCCACTCCTGATGTTCCTTCTGTCCTGGTCTCTCCCAGTGCTGAACGATTCACATTGATTCTCCTTCCTCACAAATGGCCATCAGTGAAGCTCTTGGTGTCTAGTCCCGTTGGCCATTGCTCTCATTTGGCTATTGCTTCAGACACAATTGGGTGGGGAGTGGAGGGAAGAAAGGCAGTCAGATAAGGAAAGTATATACCAAGTGCCAAGATAATCTATGGGACATTGGGAGTATTTAGAAGAAATTTTGCCCAGGCAATTTTTTAATGTATTTTATTGATTATGCTATTACAGTTGTCCCATTTCTTCCCCATCATTCCCCTCCATCCTGCACACCCCCTCCCATCCACATTCCCCCCTTTAGTTCATGTCAATGTGTCATAAGTTCTTTAGCTGCTACTTTACCCACACTATTCTTGCCATCCCCTTGTCTATTTTCTACCCACCATCTATGCTACTTATTCTCTGTACCTTTCCCCCCTCTCTCCTCCTCCCACTCCCCTGTTGCTAACCCTCCATGTGATCTCCATTTCTGTGTTTCTGCTCCTGTTGTAGTGGTTTGCTTAGTTTGCTTTTGTTTTAGGTGTGGTTGTTAATACCTGTGAGTTTGCAGTCTTTTTACTGTTCATGTTTTTTTATCTTCTTTTTCTTAGATAAGTCCCTTTAACATTTCATATAACAAGGGCTTGGTGATGATGAACTCCTTTAACTTGACCTTATCTGAGAAGTACTTTAGCTGCCCTTCCATTCTAAATGAAAGCTTTGCTGGATGGAGCAATCTTAGATGCAGGTCCTTGACTTTCATGACTTGGAATACTTCTTTCCAGCCCCTTCTTGCCTGGAAGGTCTCTTTTGAGAAATCAGCTGACAGTCTGATGGGAATTCCTTTGTAGGTGACTCTACCTTTATCCCTTGCTGCTTCTAGAATTCTCTCCTTCATTTTAATCTTGGCTAATGTAATTATGATGTGCCTTGGTGTGTTCCTCCTCGGGTCCAACTTCTTTGGGACTCTCTGAGCTTCCTGGACTTCCTGGAAGTCTATTTCCTTTGCCAGATTGGGGAAGTTCTCCTTTATTATT